>PVIA01010423.1:9858-52000 GCA_004024845.1 Tonatia bakeri
TTTTTTTTTTTTTTTTTTTTTTTTTTTTTTTTTTTTTTTTTTTTTTTTTTTTTTTTTTTTTTTTTTTTTTTTTTTTTTTTTTTTTTTTTTTTTTTTTTTTTTTTTTTTTTTTTTTTTTTTTTTTTTTTTTTTTTTTTTTTTTTTTTTTTTTTTTTTTTTTTTTTTTTGGTGTATGTGATCTTCATTTTCCTCATGAAATTGTTTGTGAGAAATGCCTTCTCTATTTTTTGTACTTTTTTGTTCTTTAATTACTGAGAATTAAGCAAAGAAACAATATTTTAAGGGAGAGAAAAAAGAGAAAGAAAGATTAGAGGAGAAAGAGTGAATAAATTAGAATCAACATACATATTCTTATAATGACTAGAGAACTCTGTACAATATGTAGCTGGCACAATCAATTCCTCGGTTTCTTTGGGATGTTCAATTTTTTATCAAAATCATTTCTGATATTTCTTCTCATCAGTGCTCTCTGTGGTACTGAGATATGTATTTTCTTTCTCTGTACACAATTTATTAACCTATGTATTACATTAGCTTTTAGCTCTTTTACAAAAATTGAGTATATTAGGCTTATTTTCTCCTCTGTCAATACACACCAGTTATAAATGAAAAAATTCTTCAGTTTTCTAATTAGCAGTTTACATCCATTTGTATTGTTCTAAAAACTTGGATGGGGTAGGGAAGAATGTGTTCAAAATATGTGGAAATTAGTGCTAAAGCCATAATGAATTTCTACAGTAAACATAAAGAACTGATGTGGGAAAAGGTAAAATCCTTCAATACATCCATTCCCTTCTTAAATATTTTTATTTTTCCCCATTGCCTTAATAAGGCAATGCACTTATAAATATGCACTCTCCTCCACATGCTATTGAAGTTAATTACTAGGTCTTACTTATTCTAACTTTATTCTAATAAGAAAGCATTGCCTCTTGACCTTGTTCTTTCTGCTTATCATCCAAACTTTATGCTTCAGCTATGTTGATATATTTTAGGCTCAAACTTCTAAGCTTGCCTACCACACCACATTCTCAAATGAGATAATTTAAATGTGAAGTTCCTCAATTCCTCAAAAATAGAACTACAGATCTACCTACATTCATGCATCTTTTACTATTTTTCTCCTGTTCACAAAAGACACACTGGGATAGGCAGTTTCCAGGGAAAGCATCTATGTTCTGTATGTTGGAGACAATCTACTTCCAGCATTTAAGGAATCCTCCACTATTGGTTATTTCTTCTTCTTTTTTTCTTTTTAAACCCCCTTTTCTGTTAACATATTCAGTCTCTGAAGGACAGACACATTGTGGTTTTGCTTTCTTCTGTATATCAAAACTGGCTTTTATGCTACCTAAGAGCATTCCAGTATGGACTTGTAAATGATTGATTGTCCCAGAATATATCATCTTCCATTTTTTTCTTTTCTATTTTTGCTTCCTCTTGTGCATTTAAAGCTTCCTATTGCTTTAAATGAAGTGTCCACCAGTAACAAACCTGATCACATTCCTTACCATTAGCCTTCTCTCTTCTCTATTCCAGATACAACAATCTCTAATTTTAGATTTTCCCTCTGCATCAAGACCACTTTTATTTAAAAAATTATTTATACAGGCATTGGCAAAAGTAATTTTATAGTGTGTGTATGTGAAAAAGTTTATTCTTGTATTATTTCTTTTAGTTTTTTAAAATATTTCATATTTTAATATATTTATACCATTGCCATTTAGTCCCCTTATCATCTTCCCCCCCACAATCATCACACTGTTGTCCATTTAATAATAATAAAGCTATTGTTATAGTCATAACCTACATTTTTAATGAATAACTGTGAACCTACTTTTGCTCACCCCCTTATGTTCACATCTCTCACTAACTCCATACTCAATTTCTTTCCTACTCTAAATTTAATTATACACCAATTCTAGCCACTAACATGATTTCATTTTTACACTTATATGCACATGAACCTATAAATTTATTTTTTTAGCTCAGAACTCCTATGAGCTATGAAACTTATACCTTATTGCCTCCTTTATATTTCCCCTTAACTATAAAAAAGACATTTCAAATTTTGAATATCCAAAACCATAAGTAGAACCTTCTGTTGTGCCTGAACTTATCTGTCCTCTAATATCCTCTAGTGAATGCCACAAATATCTATAATTCTAGAACACTTTGATCTTCTTTGGCTCCAGTTTACCCACTTCTTCACATTCAAACTATTTGTTTGATTACTTATTTTAAGATCTTTTTAAAGAAATTAAAGCACAATGCATATATAGAAAAGAGCACAACTTATTAGTACACACCTCAGTAAATTATCACACAATCAACAACTGAAAAAAGGAAACTGTTTCTGTCTCTTCCTGTCTACTACCCTTCTATCCTCTCCAAAAATTAATACCTAACAACATCAACAATTGGTCTTGAGTAATTTTTAACTTTATAAAATGGAACCAAATACTTTGTATTTTTTAATCTGTTTTTTATCCACTCAACATTATGTTTGCAACATCCATCCACATGTTGCTTATAGCTGCAGTGCATTAATTTATCATTTTCATATTATTCTATTATATAAATATACAAAATTTAATCATTCATTATTCTGTTGACTTTTTCAGCTCTTTCAAATTTTGAGCTATTACACTAAGCATAGTATTACCACTTTTTGTGAGTATTTTTGGTGGCCATATGTATATATAGCTCTGTTAAATGTACCTGTAAGTCTAATTCCTGTATATAATGTATGTATAGATTTTACTTAGGTAGATAATGGCCAGATCTTTCTGATTTTAAACACATAAACCTTTTTCTTTTTCTTCATACATACTCATAATTTTAAAGATAGTAAAATTACTAAATCATAGCAGTAATCTCTTCTCTGGTCTTCTGAGTCAACATAGGTTCATCTTCAATACTATTGCTTTGTTTTGGACTCACTAATCTTTTTGGAAATGAAAGTACTGCTCTTACATTTGACCATGCTGTGCCTTACCCCCACTACCTATACAACCACAGTATTTGCCTGGTCAGCTACCATTCTTTCTCTTAAATTACTGCTCACATAGTTATACACTTATAGCCCAATGCACATGATACAGTTACAGTTGTACATGTATCACTGATTCTTTTATAAATGCCTCTTTTTGCTATAAGATTGTAAGCTCTGTGATGGCAAAAATTTGGATTATTTCTCTTCCAATCTAAGATCCCTAATGCATAGAACAATGGATAGAACATAGTAGGTGTTCAAAATAGATGGTTGTTGAATTAATGCATTCATGCCAGAAAGCATGAATAAAGGAGTGCTATTTACATGGAAAACTCTTTCTCTTCCCTCTTTCTTCTCTAATTTTGTTGGTTAATTATTATTCATCCTTCATATCTCAGCTTATACATTGTCGACTAGGATATTTTTCTCAACCAAAACTTCATTAAAATGCTCCTCCAGTGAGCTTTACTTCTAACCTACTCTTTCTTATTCTAATTTAACCTATTACATAACAATGTCTACCTTTTGTCTGTTTCCCTCACTAGTCTGTAAGCTTTGATATGATCACAAGAACACCTCACATTCTAGAACAGTTACAAAAATAACTTCAGAAAAAACTTAAAACTTTTCCTGTCCTGAGTCTATCTTTCTCATTTTAAAAAATAAGTAATATCTTCGTTTTTTATTCAATCTAAGGGTGTCATATGATTCATTACATTAATCCCAGTTGATAAATTTGAATTACTTCAGGCATGGCAGCTTCAAAAGTAATTAATTATCTGAGAGGATGTAGACAAAGATGAATAAGAGTTGGAGGAAAAGAAAAGGAGAATAGAACAGAGGAAAAGAAGGAAAATTGGAGGAGGAAAATATGAGTAGTAGGAGCAGAGATGTTTATAATGTAGGAATAAAAACGTCTTTCCCTCCCTTCCTGTTTTCACTTACACTGACCTCAATTTTCAATATATCCAGCCTACATTTTTTTTCACTCCAAAATTTGAACCACAATAGATTGTTCTAAAATATCAAAAAGTATGTTATTCTGAAGTATGTTTAACTCATTCCAGAAGTACAAAATCCTAAAAATATGTGTCTATATTTTTCAGTTTCTACAAAGTTTTATCAAAGACTCATTAGTCAGGCAATTCACTTGGGACCAAATACATTTTTGAAATTTGAATAGGTCCTCATTTTTAGAAATGATTAAAGACTGAGTAGATAAAATAAGCAGTTAAATATCTTTCATCTGATCTTGATTTATATTTATGTAGATTCTGTAAAATTGTACCAAAATTTTTTTATCCACCTTCAACAAGTTATGAAAATGCACAATATTGATCAATATTTTTTCGAGATTTTGAGAATTCTGCACATCTGATCTTTATTTTTCACTTACTATGAACAATTAAGTGTGTCCCTTGGTATTAAATTATACAGCTTTTAGGAGTTGTTTAAAAGAGAGAGAGGGAGACTTTTAATTGCAATGCGGAATTTCAATGTTGCTGGAAGTGGGAATTATGCCCTTTACTCTATACAAAGATGGTATTTTTTCACAGATGGCAAAGATGATACTGCTTAGTAGCATGACAACTATAGTGCACAAATAAGAGTAATGGTAAACAATCCATAGTTTATGGGGACATTAGTAGACTGACTTAAGGGTTAAGAAACCTTTGAGAAGCTAATGATCAATAACTGTCAGTACTTATATTGATTAACTATGTACAAAGCACATGGTAAAGTATTTGAAGACCATGCTATGGAGTACATCCTCTGGGCAACAGAGATATCATTAAAATTTGAAGGAAAAAAGATGAGGTTAACTCTGGGTTGATTTATGCTATTTAAATCTAAATGTTTTCATATTAATGATTACTTTCAGAGTTAAAATAATCTCAAATATCCACTAAAACTATAGGTATTAATAATTTTTCTTTTCAAGTAAAATAATACAGTTGTTACTTTGCATTTGAAATTTTTAAACTTCAAATTAGTAATTGGGTAAACACAAAATATGCAATATAAATTGAAGTTATTTGGGAGTTGAGTGACTTCTGATTAAAATAAAATAAGCATTTATTATTGCTATTTAATGTCATCAAATCAATCCAATGTTATCTTTTTAGCTGATTAAATGAGTCCTAAGAAAAAGTAAGTCCTCTAAAATAACAGGATACTTTTATTTTATTTCATAGTAAGTTTTAAATTATTCAATAATATGTTTTCTTTAACAAAAACTATTCCAATCAAATATTTACACAAAAATTACATATTGTAGACATTATCTTTAAAGTCTTTAGCTTTATCTAAAAGGTACATTTTTTTATCTCATAAATTTAACTTAGGAAGCAACATTTAGTGAACTTCTGTGTTTAAAATTAAATAAGACAGTTGTAGATTTCTTCATAATTTTCCAAAAGATGAAGTAACACTGTACATATCTTATAATATTTAAAATGTTGATCAATACTGAAAACTTAGTTTTCTATTCTTGAATATAGACAAAAATTATAGTTTTGAATCTTTGATTACACTGGTACAGTCACAAACCTGTGTCTTTAGCACCCCCACACAACACACTTTCTCCTGTGGTTTCTATAGCACCTTAACATTAAATACACAGTACATTAGCCTTCTAACTCTGGAAAGTCTTACACTCTCCTTGTTCACAAGTCATGGTGAGCATCATTGCTAGGAATCAAACATGTAGAAGGAATATTGTATAGTTCTCAAAAATAAAACTCTGAAAGCTATCTAAAATATACTTGTACCTGTGATTTAGGATCACATATTCAATTACCTGTGCCCAAATTACTTAGCAAAGACTCTGTCCTGATTTTTACAGTTTCATCATAAAAGTTCTGTTTTACTGTCTTTTCTTTGTACAATATAACTGGTAATCCCCAAACAGCTGCCTATGTTTAGCAGCAGCTGAAGATTTGGTCTTGAAACACTGACTGGAAGTTCTGTGTTGACATGTCTAATTTGATAGGGTACATGCAATTATGGTGATATATATCAAAAGTAATATCAAACTACACAGATCATGTAATGTAATGGTAGTAGTAAAACTTATTGAAAGTAATAAATAAAAGGCATGGTGAAATATCAATATATTTTTTAAAATCTATATTTATACAGATATACGAGAACCTTCACTCACAATGTTATGAAAACTCAGTAATAGCAGTAAATCCTACTAAACTAGCAAGAGAGTAGTGAAGAATAAAACACTGATGAATGGCCGATACTACAGTGTTTTAAGTTGTGTAACAAAACTGAGAACGTTGAGAACCATTGATTTATTGGATAAATACTGGGTTAGAAATTGACTAGTTGTCAGATCCATGTTCAAATTTCATTACAATAGCCACATTTTTAAAATTTGGTTGTATATATTTACTCATTTATAAAACTGGATTGATACAGAAGTATTGTAAACCAGAAATTTCTCAATGCTTTGAAAATAATAATAAATAAATATATATTTGCTTTCTTCCTCTCATTTTAATGAAAATAATCAGTCTTCCAGGGAAAGAAGAAGTAGTGTCATGTCTCTCTTTTCTGATTCACTGTGTTAGTTTAGTAATCTGAAACGTCCATCAGATTAATCAAAGCGTTTGTCATATGGAGACAGACAATTGTAGTTAAATTACACCTCAAATTCGTGAATAGTGTGTATGTTAAATGAGTGAATGGGTCCTCTCAAATAATTTCTTTGATATAATTGTTGCTAACTCACAATGTCTCTATTTTCTCACATGTAAAATCAGAGGAATGGAGTAGATCAGAGGTCTACAAACTACATACTAGGAGCCAAATACAATCTGGTAGTTATTCTGTGTGGCCCCTGGAGCACCACTCAAGAGAGCTAACTTTCTCCTCTGGCCCAACTACCTGCTTCCCCAGATTTTGTGCCCCACTGCTGACTGGGGGCCACAGGGGCAGCCACCTATACACTGGGAATTCCTCTGATGGGGCCAGGTCCTGAACTTCACAGTGGATTCTCAGTCTGAGGGAGATGCCTTGTCTCCAGGTAAGCTGAAATTCAGAGTCAGGAGCTCTGGGAGGACAGAAGGGTGGACTGCTGGGATCTGGGAATCACTGGGGCACAAATTAACCTGGGTGTCCACCCTCCCTGCCCCTCCCCCAGCTCACAAGGACCATTCCTTGCCCTGTCACTCTTCTACAGAGAATGGTTCCAGTTTATGGCACCTGTATTCAAAGTACACTCATCATCTTTGTGGACCTACCCAGAAAATAGGGTATAGGAGGACTCTCTCTCTTGTTACCTAAGTACTTACATAGTATCCTTTATTTTGTGTCTTGGTCTGCAAAGCTTAATACTGCAGTATTTACTATCCCCCTCTTTACAGTTCTCTGATGTGCATGGAAATCCCTTCAAGAGCATGCATCCTTAGGGATCCTATACAGATAATGAAGGACTCTTTTTTCCCCCCTGAAGATCTCAAGTTCAAATACCTGGGGCATGAAGAGCATTTTCTTCCAGTGTGTGGTTAGGTTTCTCCTTCTCTCCTTTCCTGTCTCCAGAGGAATACATTTGACCTAGATGGGGAAAGAATGAGGCATCTGTGAAGTAAGGAGACACTAATGTTAGCCCATTACAAAAAAAAATAACTTTTTATCTATTGCTTTTCTTGCCATTTTAAAAAATCATTTGGCTTAATACAGAGGGACACTTAGATGGGAATGAATTCTTCTTACAGAGCAACAATTCACATCATAGTCAATGGTAAAAGTCTAAATGCTTCCCCTAAAATCAGGAACCAGATTAAGAAATCTTCTCTCATCACTTCTATCCAACATGGTACATACTACTCTAACCGGTTTAGTACGCATGAAAAGGTAGTGAGAGAAAAAAGTAAACCTTTCTTTAATTGACAATAACAGGATCATCTATGAAGACATTCTAAGGATTGTGTACAAAGAGACTACTAAAATTAATGTGTTATTTAAGCAAAGTTAATGATACAAGTTAAATCTATAAAATCAGTTATATTTATATAAGATAATAACAAAAAAATAGAATTTAAAAGTAAAATAGCCCTCTCATTTCCAACAGCAACCAGAAGTATGAATTGCTTTTGGATAAAAGTGATGAATTTGGCAAAAGATGTGCAAGACTTTTGCATTGATATCATTGCATTTAGTAGCCATGTTTCTTTAATCTACTTTTATATAGTGGAGCTTAGGTGGATTCTCTGCTGTACCCACACATTTTAGTGTTTGTTATGGCAGTACCCTACTCTGGCATCAAAATGGCATCTGTTATCAGTTGCTGTGTGAAGAAAAGTACCCACTTTTCTGCTTTAGCAGTCTGCCCGGGCTACAGATACCCCTTGGCTCAGCTGGGCAGAGATGTGTTTTCAAGCTCACACACCTGGTTTTTGTTAGATGAGTTCTTAAGGCTGGAATAAAAATAAAAATAAAATTGACACAAGACTAGATTAATAGGAGAAAAACAATTATGTGTCCATGGGAGAGTCACAATAAGATGCTCAGATCATAAAATGAGCCCCTAAGAAATGATCAAATTAAGCACCTTTTTATACTTTTAAGGAGAAATACATAAATTTGTGAGAAATTGACAGGACAAACAAAGGTGTTGCCTACTAGAAAGGTATCTAAACAAGTTTGGGCTTAGGGTGTATATTAGCAAAGGCATTCTAAGGTTTGTTTATACAGGCTTTTTGACTGAATGTTTTTAACTTCTACGTTAAGGTTTTCTCTTAGTCTTGAGGAGCTGTGAGGGCACCTATGACAAAAAGATTTATTTCCTGCATTTAGAGAGACAAAGAGTTAGAGAGATACTCCCACTCCTGCTGCATGCCAAGTAATTTTAATTTGAAATAATTAATATGCCATTGTGGGGCAGCCTGCCGTGGGACCCAGCATAGGGTCAGCCTTGCTGACTGTAGGCCAGAGGCTACCCTCAACAGTTCATGATATGACAACTGGCTTCACCAGGACAATCATGGGAGATTATATATATGTGTGTGTATGTATATGTGTGTGTGTGTGTGTGTGTGTGTGTTGTATATGTATATGAGTGTGTGTGTGTGTGTGTGTGTGTGTATGGAGAGAGAGAGTGAGAGGCAGCGCTAGAGTGAGTTGGAGCAAGAGAGGACACAACCTTTTGCATCCGAATCTTGGAAGTGACATCTTATCACTTATTACCCCGTGATTACCAGGAAGAAGGGTTTTATTGGGAGGCATTTGAGACACTGTCTCCAGCACTTTTCATCTGGATCCCAAGAAACCATGTCCCTTTCACATACAAAACACATTTTGTCCCACTGCATCATGTCCAAGTCCACAGTCTCATTAGCTAAATCAGATCCAGGTGCGAATAAGCCTACTAGAAGAGAATTCCTTTAGATTTGTGAATCTATGAAAAGAAAGAAGTTAAAAGACAAGTTATTTGTCCCCCTCACTCACCCACACTTAACATACAATTGTGAAACAGGCATGAGGTAACTGATGTAGATAATTGTGTTAAAAATAGGGAGGAATAGGAGACACAAAGAACCCACTGGTCCATAGCAACTCTGGTACTTCCCTGAACAAATGTTGGAAATACGACTAGGGTTCAAGGCCTGTGAGTAATTCCCTTGGCTCTTGGCTCCACCCTCTGTGCACTTCTAACTGCCCTCTGAACCTGCCTTTCACTTTTCCAGGCCTGTGTTTGCAGCTCAGTCAGCTCCCTCCCAGTGGAATTCTAAGGAATCCTAGAACCTTTTGTTTTGTACACTCTTTGTCCCTTTCAGTCCAAGCTGGATGTGTTTCTTTTCTTCTTCTTTAAATCCTTACCCAAGGATATGTTTATTGCTTTTAGAAAGAGAAGACAAAGACAAAGATGAAGACGACGATGACGAAGAAGAAGAAGAAGGAGAAGGAGAAGAAAGAGAAGAAGGAGAAGAAGGAGGAGGAGGAGGAGGAGAGAGACATTGATGTGAAAGAGAAACATGGATCAGCTGCCTCCCATATGTATCTGGACCAGGGAGCAAAGCTGCAGCCCAGGTATGTGCCCTGACTAGAATCAAACCCACAATGTTTTGGTGCATGGGATTACGTTTCAACTGAGCAGAGCCAGGGTCTAGCTGGGTGTGTTTCTGAAGATACTGTTTTCTCAAAATGTTGATATACTTCTGTGAGTATTGTTGGGTTTTATTTCCTTATACAAAATCCAAACCCACAAATCTCTTTAACATTATTCTCCACCTTGAGATCCTATTGAGATGGCTGAGAAACAATGCTCTAAGCTTTTTGGTAGGCCTATTGTTTGTGCCTGTACTTTTTAAAAGACTTTATTGATTGATTGATTTTTAGATAGAGGGGAAGGGAAGGAGAAAGAGAGAGAGAAACATCAATGTGTGGTTGCCTCTCGTGCACCCCCTTACTGGGAATCTGGCCCATAACCCAGACATGTGCCTTGACTGGGAATCGAACCATGATGCTTTTGTTCTCAGTCCATGCTAAATCCACTGAGCTCCACCAGCCAGGGCTGTGCCTGTACTTTTTAAACAGCACTTTATATGACTAAATTTTTAACTTTTTAAACACTACTTTATGTAACTAAATACTACTTGATTCTTTTAAAAGCACTCTGTGGTCTTAATAAAATGTTGTATGCCACAACCTTTGGATTATTTTTGGACACATCTTTGTGCCAAGACTCAGACACCATTTCTTAATTTTAACGTTTCCCTGGAGAGGCCAAGAATTTTGAAACCATAAAGATCTGGTTCTCCTTTGTTTAAAGGTAGTCAGTCTCTTCAACCTATCTCTCTACATTTATATTTTACTATAAGCATCAGGAAAAATTCAGGAAGCATCTTCAATTCTGCTTTGAAATCTCCTTTTCTACATCACAAACTTCATTAGGTACATTTTTGGTCTCCACATAACTACAGATGACCGTGTTTCTATTTTGATGCTACCATGTAACAAGTAAACTCCCTTCTCCAGTTTTCAGTAACATGTTACTCACTTCATTTAGAGGCTAGGTCTTCAAAGCTCTGATTTCTATTAACAGTCTATGCTGAACAATTTAGACATTCTCTAATCTGCTCTTTAAATTCCTTATAAGCTTTACACACAGCACATTTCCAAAGCCATTTGTACATTCTTAGTGTCTGTTATGATGTCCCAGTAGAATGGTATACTTGTATACCATTAAAATGTATACAATGGAATTGGCTATCTATAACTGTGTAACAAATTATTACCCAAATTAGTGGTTTTAACTAACAACATGTGTTGCCTCACTGATTTTATTGGTCAGGAATCTAGGTACAGCTTCTTTGAGTTCTCTAACTCAGTTCTTTTCAATACTGCAATCACAGTGTCGGCCAGGGCCGGAGTCATTTCAAGATTCTATTAGGAAAAGATCTCATTCCAAACCCACTGGCATGGCTGTTGGCAGGATCCAATTCCTTCTAAACTGTGCATCTGAGTCTACCCTCAGTTACTTCTGTGTGGGCTTTTCCATGGTCAATCAAAATAAAGCAGCTGGCTTCAACAAATCAAGCAAGAGTGAATAGAGTGCAAGAAAGACAGAATTTATAGTCTTTGGTAAACTAATATTAGAGACAGCCTATCTCTTTTATTGTATTATATTCATCATAAGCAAGTCAAAAAGGTCCAGACTGTACAAGGTGTTATACACAAGGAGGTTAACCCCAGGAGGCAGGGACAACTGGGAGTCATTTCTGGAGATGTCCTCTCTATAGTCATTAACACTTTGCCCATGATTGATGGGAAAATACACCCATTTTTCATTATCCCAGGAAGCTACAGAGGAGATGAGAAATATTTGTTCAAGACAGACTATCTATATTCATAGAAATACAAATTAATTTCTGTGCTCATCATTCAATCAACTGTCTAGTGATAAAAAGAGCAGAAAAGGTAAGGTTGATGAGCAAACCTTAGCTTCCAAAATACACTGTGATTTTGGAAGAAAGAGAGACCTTCTAGAATCCACACAGACCTAAAGGTATTGGAAATCATGAAATACCCAAATTATTATTCTTACCAGTTAACTTTTCACTTTCACTTTTCCAAAGATGATAAAGCTTAGATTCCTATTAAAACTATCACTCAAATAAGCCAAGACCTTTCATTAATTCCAAAATTTGTTTTAACACTTTCAAATCTTAATAGAAATTACCCAATAGAAATTCTATTTGGGTATAAATACATATGAAAATAGTTCAATAAGTACATAAATTTGATGAAATAAAGTGTCTTAGCAGGGTCTGAATGCTTGGATCCCCTTAAAATTCATACATTGAAATCTCATTTCAGGGTCTTAATCCCTAAAGTGATGGTTTTAGGAGGTGAGGCCTTTAACAGGTGATTAGGTTATGAGGTAGAGACTTCATGAATGGGATTACTACCCTTATAAAAGAGGTCCTCAGAGAGGTAGTTCACCCCTTCCACCGTGTGAGAATATAGCAAGAAGTTTCAATCCGTGAACCAGGATTCTTGCCCTCACTAGATACTGAATCTACCAGCATTTTGATGTTAGACTTCCCAGCGTCCAGAACAAAGAAATAAATGTTTGTTGTTTATAAACCACCCAATTTATGGTATTTTGTTATGATAGTCTGACTAGATTGACATAGTTCTCAAGGTTGTTTTTTTTTTTTTAAGATTTTGTTTATTTTTAGAGAGGGGGAGGGAGGGAGAAAGAGAGGGAGAGAAACATCAGTGTGTAGTTGCCTCTTGAGCTACCCCTACTGGTCACCTGCCTGCCAATCCAGGCATGTGCCCCGGCTGGGAATTAAAATGGTGACCTTTGGGTTCGCAGGTGGGCACTCAATCCAGTGAACCACACCAGCCAGGGCTCAAATATTTTTTACTGGTATTAAGTCTAAATACATATACTGTAAGAATACACAATAACTTTTAGAATTGAAGTTATTTCTTAAGAGGAGGTGAAGAGGAAAGTACAAAATGGTAGAGAAAATGTTTTATATACTTCTGTACTATTACAGCTTTCTAAGCAAATCTTAGTGAAATTTGGGACTTGAATTAAAAGGTAAGGCTTAGAGGTTAATTTATGACTAAAAAGAATGTGAGAACTCCAGAGAGAGATGTATTACATTAGAAAGAAGGAGGAGTCACAGGATAATAAGGACATCTTCTCATTTTAAAGTTAAAGTCACTGGTTTTATTTTTTCACTGGAGAGATTTATTTACATTCCCAGAACTCTGAAGGCCTAAGACTTTTCTCCTAACATCTTTAAAGTTATTTCCTCAGAAGCTAGGGGTAACAGCTCCCTTTTTCTTCTATGCAAACATCAATAATTATTTTTTTTGAGGTTTCCTTGTGTAGAGCAGACCCTCTTACATATAGGGTGACATCTGGTTGTCATTGTATCATCTAAGAATTGGAGCATAAATAAACCAGTAAAAAATCTTTGCTGTAAATAAATAATTGTTTCTTTTGCTTTAGAAATGTCATATCTAAATTTAGGATAATATTAACAAATACAGACATATGAACTATGTTCAGATAGGGATACACATGAGAGTTACAACTGCATCTGTATTATTTTATTTTTTACAAAATAAGGTCTGAAACAAATAGAAATATTAGCATGTTAAAAATCTGATTGGGTATACAATGATTACTACATTGGTTTCATAATTTTACATATCTATTTAAAAACTTTTTTTATTTATTTACTCATATTTTTATTTACTGACTTGAGAGAGAGAGAGAGACATTGATTTATTATTCCACTTATTTATACATTCATTGGTTGATTCCTGTATGTGCCCTGATCAGGGATCAAACCCACAACCTTGGTGTATGGGGACTCTGCTCTAGCCAGGTGAGTTACTTGGCCAAGACTTGGTCTCATAATTTCAAAAACAACAAAAAAAAACATTTTTTGGTTAACATTTTGGTAAAGAGCCCAGAAAAAATGAATAAAGTGAATTAAAGAAAGTTTTGGCCTTACACACACACTCACACACACACACACACACACACACACACACACACACACACATTGTCCACAGTGGAAATATGGAGGCAGTAAATTCATTCCAAAATACATAAGGAAGTTGTCTGTTTTTCAAGGGAGAAAGATGAGCTGTTTTGTACTTATGACCTTGTAGGAAATAATTCATTGAATATTTAATATTTTGATTTAGGGACAGCCTCCTTAAAAACTATAATTATAATTAATATTGTTAATAATATGATAACTTTTTCCATAACAAAGCTAATTCAGAAGGGCTATTATTAAAGTTAGTTTTAAAATTTTTGAAGTGGATGATTTTGGCTCTAAGGATAATATTGTCATAGAACTGGCAAGAGACCAAGTGAGTGCACTCATGCAATTTATGTCACGTGATGTTCACAGAATTGAAAAACCTTTATGAAATAACTATGAGGGGTCATATTCATCCATTTGCAGCTGATGACAGTGCTGACTTCCAAATGGGAACTTCTCCAGAATGTAATAACTTCTCTTGACTAGTTTAATTACAAATCGTGTACCCACAGTCTATTAATTACTTGAACTGCTCCCAAATTGGATCACCAGTTAATAATTTTAACTTCAATATGATTGAAGATTTACCTGCAGGGATCTATTAAAGGAAAGAAAAATTTAATCATATAGCTCAATGATTCTTAAGTCATTAGTCAGCATACCCAGTGAATCAGTTACTGATGTGTTTAATCAGAAATAGGAGAACATGGAAGTTCATTGGAACCATCAAAAAGAAATCAAGAGACACACAGTCTAGTAGTCATACTGTGTGGCTCAATGATGTAACTGGGGACCCATAATCTTTTTATATCTTTATTCCACTACATTAATGTGCTAGTTTTTATTCCCATTTTTAATGGTTCATGGTCTCCAGATGGCTCTTGCTGTTCTAAATCATATTGGTGTTACAGGTAGGAAAAAGAATAAAAAAAGAAAAAAATAAATATTGAACCCAGATCAGGGGAAAAACTTTCTAGATATCCTCATCTTACACTACTTTGGTCAGCAATGTGTCACATGATTACTTTAGCTAAGGGAATCTGAGAAAGTCAACAATAGTTTGGGCTCAAAACATTCTGCACTTTGCAAATTTTGGGTACTATTATTAAGAAAGAATGGAAAATTGATATTGGATGAATATTCCAACGATATGAAATAAAATAAGCAGCTTCTCTGGGTCATGGTAAATTCAATTATAGAAAATACATCTCATTAAAATGGATATTGATATATTGACTTGTGTGGCTCAGTAGATTGAATGCCAGCCTGTGAACCAAATGGTCACTGGTTCGATTCCCAGTCAGGCCACATGCCTGGGTTGCAGGCAAGGTCCCCAGTAGGGGATGCTCGAGACGCAAATGCACAGTGATGTTTCTCTCCTTCTCCTTCTCCCTCTTTTCCCCTCTCTAAAAATAAATAAAATCTTTAAAAAAGGATATTGATTTACACACAGTAGAGTGTGATATTGGCTAATATTCATTGATAGCTTACTTCTTCAAAGTAAAAAGATATAAATAGTTTATGTGTTAACTAATTAGAAACAATAATTTCTGTAATAGGAGTAGCCTTAATGTCCTCATTTGCAAATAAAGACAATAATACACACACTCATAGTCATCAGAGAAGCATTAAGTAAGATTATAGATGAAACTACCGTAAAAGAATAAGTTCTTAGTAAACTTCAGTTATTACTATCTAATTGCTTTGTTATATGTTTTTAAAATTCTGAAAAAAATTATGTCCTTAGATTAGCTTTTTTTGTACATATTCAGTTCTATACTTGACCATTTAAAAACATTTTGTCTTTCCATAAATATATTTAAAAACAGAATAATTACAACTTTAAAATGATTCAGATAAATACACAAAGCAGGATGAGTACAGAAATTGATTTTCCTATGGATAATTTATAGCATATAATCTCACATATGTGGAAATCTAATGAACAAAATAATCTGATGAACAAAATAGAAACAGAGGCATGGGCACATGTGTGGAGGGCTCTGCCCCCAGAACCCCTCTGGTCACCACAGATGAGAATAAGTCTACCAAGACATGATCTGCTTGGGGAGGAAAGGTAGCCAGTCTCTCAAAGAAGAAGGACTGACAGCTTGTTTCTCAATGTGCTTTTACTGGGCTTAATTTGCATAGGAATACAGGGCGTATACATAAAGCTCATCAATCATTGCCAGGCAGTGATGATCAAATGACAAATAACATTCAAAGAACTACAAGGGCTTATTCTGAGTCTAGGTCAGATAGCCAAAGAGCCATAAAACTTTGGGAAACAAATTCATTTTATGCTTGGACCCTTATCATTTAAATTGAAGATATTAACAAAGCAGGTTTCACAGGATGCTATGCATTCTTTCTTAGGCCTGTTCACCCTGCCCCCAGGAACCTCCCATTCCAGCACAGGGCCAACCTGCCTCCAGCATTGTTTCAGGCTTAAAATCAGGTGGAGGAAGTAAGGCAGCCAAGAGACCAGGAGACTTCTTACAGATAGAGTGAGGACTCAGGCTATGACAAAGCTGAGGGGTGAAGGCCCAACACCCCTTTTCTATTGTCCTTAAGTCCTTCCCTGATAGCCCTTTTTGATTGTGCCTTGTCTTAGGTTGTTCCCCCTTAAGGAATCTTACCCATAATTGGCTAACAAGTCATCTGCCTGGGGCCAAGCAGGGTGAAGTAAAGGAGGCAGAGGCTGTGCCCCAGCTGGGAGGATAAGCTTTGTCTCCTCAGTGGCTTATTGGTCCCAAAGTCTTTTTACTCAGCCCTAGCCACAGAGGGTTACAACTTCTAAGCCAGGCAGGGTGGTTTCCAACACACATGGAATAGACTGACAGCTGTCAAGGAGAGGGGAAGGGGGGATGGATGAAAGAAGGTGAGGGCTTAGCCAGAGTATATATATACATAATTACCCTTAGACACAGGCAAGAGTGTGGTGATGGTCAGAGGGAAGGGGGGCAGGGTTTGGGTGGAGGCAAAGAAACATGGTGGGGGGAATGGGGACATCTATGACAGTGTCAACAAGAAAAATAAAGAAAAAATAAAATAAATAAAAATAGAATGTCATTTTAAAAAGTCTTGCTAAAGTACTGAAAGTGCACAAAGCAATCAATTTTATAGCACTTTAAAAAACAAAAATTATGTTGCTTAATTTCACAATAACTAAGCAGGCAAATTTTCCCCATTTCTAATTTTTAGAAATGATAAAATTAAAACTGTGCATGATTGAATAATTGCCTGATTCAAAAACCCTATAAAATGGCAGAGGAGGGACCAGAAACCAGTCTGCTGTACTAAGTTCTAAATCCAATGCTTTAAATATAACTTACAATAAAAATATAATGACATCTTACCTTCATAATTCTGTTGATTCAGAAATTAGATAAGAAAATGAGCATTCATTCAAATATATAAAAATGAGAATGTTTTCCTTTTTGGCTGAATAATTTTGAATATCTTAATTGTTCATGTGAAAACAGAATACTTTTTGTACCAAAGAATACTCCCTTGAATTTTAGTTTTTAGGTGTTGAAACCAGACAGACTTGAGCACAAGTCAATAAAAGCTTAGTGAAAGTATTCAAACTCTTGGTTTAAATATTGCTTCTCCTAAGAATTTTTTGAATGGCCTCATGAAAATGATTCAACACATTTGTACCTGATTCCTGTTTTATAAATATTTATTTTCCAACCCTACCTGTGTGTCATATAAACTAATCAGTCGAATGTATCACCAGCTAAGTGCATGTTCCAACTAGAGAGTAGACTGGACAAGCTTACTAACATTTGCTAAAAAGTAGTATTGACTGAAAAATAATACAGGTTTGTCATAAGATACCTTAGTAAATTTAAAACTCATTTGCCAAAAGAAAGAAGTACTTAATTAGGTTTGTTTTTAAGAAAGAATTACCTCTGTGTTACAAAAAAAAAAAAAACACACAACTAAAAAGTTTATTAGAATCTCTCTATTCTAAAAACTTGTAAAAATAATGGAATATAGATTCTTGGCACTAAAATGAACTTTACATTTTCTGGATTCTTACTGTTTTCTTATGTTTGTACCCTCTCTTTAATTTACCTTTAAAAAAATCCATCCTTTCTTTGAATATTTACAGCAAATCCATTACCTTTAAACCTACGTGTTTAAATTTCATAAGTAAAACATGCATCAGCAGAGTTCACAAAATGTAAATGTATAGCTCATAAGCTATAGCTCAGTGAATCATCAAGAGTGAATACACTTATAACATCAACCTAAATAAAAAAACAAAAATAATATCAACTAAGTCTCTCTCAAGCTCTTTTCCAATGTATGTTTTTCTTAGTGTAAGATTGCCAAGTAATACACAAAATGCAATATTTGGTACATATTTATACTAAAAAAAATCCCACTATAACCCAAAATTAAAATTTAACTAGATATCCTATATTTTTCCTTCTAAATATTACAACTTAATAAAAAGATAAACTATTCTTAATTCTAATAACATAAAATACTTTGGCCTTAAGAAAATTTATGTGAAACAAAATCAATATATTATGAATAGTTTGCCCTGTGATGTGATTTAATTTATTATACTTTATGTTTGTGAGTGTTTTTCATTTCTCCCTTTTACTGCTGTAGATACAGTAAGCCCTTGCTTATATTGTTGATAGTTTCTCAGAAACTGTGACTAAGCAAAATATTGTGTAATAAAACTAGTTTTACTATAGGCTAATTGATATAAACAAGAGTGGTGTTCCAATGGCATATTTCTGGTCACCCAACTTTAAAAATTTTTTTATTGTTGTTCAAATACAGTTGTCTCCATTCCCCCCCACCACCCTTGCCCCACCCATCACCATCTCCTGTCCTGGATCCTACCCCTCTTTGGTTCTGTTCCCATCTCCTTGATGACCCTTCCCATTTTTCCCGTCATCCCCTTACCCCTCACATCTGGCTACTGTCCGAACTTCTAAATAAAAACTCAAAACACCTCTTATATGAAACACTGAAATAAATGTGGGCCATTCATACATTTAAGAAATTTAATAAAAACAAGTAAGAAGTATTTTCTAACCTGCTTATTCCAGTTCAGGGTTGTGGGTGGCTAGAGACAATCCTGGACAAGACACCTTTCCATCACAGGGCACACTCCTGCCCATACTCTTACTCCTACTGGAATGATATAGACACATGAGTTCCCCTCACCTGAAAGTCCTTGAGATGTGGGAGGAAATCAGAGTACTCAGACAAGCCCATGCAGTCATGGGGAGAAAGTACAAATTCTACATAGAGTGGCCCTGGCTGGGGTTTAATTTTTTTTCCCTATCACTGTCATGATGATATGACAATGAAAAATAGACATTAGTCAATGATCTGATGTATTCTATTAGTCTGAACATACCACAGTAAAATTTCATTATAATATTGATGGACATTTGAGCAATGTCATGTTTTGGTCTTCATAACACTGAAATTAATGTTCTTGAGCTTATCTCTTGCTGCTCACACAGATAAAGTTTTTAAAACTATCATTTTCTAATATCATCTAATAGTCAAATTTCAAATTTCTCAAATTATCTCAAAAATGGCTTCTTACAGTTGGTTGGTTCAATTCAAGTTCTAAAAAGGATCCAACATTGCATTTTGTGGGCATTTCCCTTATGTCTATTTTTCCCCATTTCTTGTATTTTGGTAAAATACACATAATATAAAATTTACCATCTGAACCATTTTATGAGTGCAATTCAATGGTATTAAATACATTAATAATGTAGTGCTACTACTATCATATTGATACATTTTTATTGACTATATATTTTGAAGTAAAATACCTGGGTAACTGAAGATGCATGTATTTAATTTTAGTAGAAATTTCCAGAGTTATACAGATTAGCTGTGCCAATTTATATTCCTATCAGCAGAGCATGAGAGGTCTCATTTCTTCACATCATTGCCAACACTTGGTATTGTCAGTGTTCCCAATTTTAGTCATCATGGTGAGAATCAAAATTTCCCACAATGTGGTTTGCATCATGGCTTTGATTTGCAGTTCTCTGATTTCTAATGATATTTTGGATATATTCATAATCCTAGGCTATTTTTATATTCCCTTCATTCAGTGCCTTTTCAAAGTCCTTGCCTACATATTTTTATTAATATGTCTGTCTTTGATAGTTGTTTAGACTTTCTTAGCTGTTCACTCTTTTGTTGAACAGAAATTATTTAATTACAATGTAGTTTAATATTTTAATCTTTCATTATTAGTTCTTTCTGTTAAAACTTAAATACCTAGTACCTTTATGTAAAATTTAGGTAAGTCACCAATATCCACTAAAACTTTTTTAGACATTTTTAAGTAATATAGTGAATATATATATATTTGGAATAAGTTGACATCTTTATTTTTTAAAGATTTTATTTACTTTTAGAGAGAGGGGAAGGGAGGGAGAAAGAGGGGGAGTGAAACATCAATGTGTGGTTGCCTCTCATGTGCCCCCTACTGGGGACGTGGCCCGCAAACCATGCATGTGACCTGACTGAGAATCGAACTGGCAACGCTTTGGTTTTCAGGCCTGCACTTAATCCACTGAGCTACACCAGCCAGGGTGGAATAAGTTGCCATCTTTACAAGCCTTCCAGTCAATGACATGGAAATACCTTAATTTATTTAGGTCTTGTGGTAGGCAGAACAATGACCTTTCAAAGATATTTATGCCCTAATCTCCATAAGCATTAGCTTCTATTAAAAAATAATAAAATAATTTTAAAAGAAGGACTTTGCAGATACATTTAAATTTAGAATCTTCAGGTGGGAAAAATATTCTAGGTTATAAAGATGAGATTCGTATAATCTGAAGTGCCTATATAAGAGGGAGATAAAAGATGCTATACTACTGACTTTGAAAATAGAAGACTGAACCTTAAGTTAAGGGCTGGAGGTAACTTCTAGAAGCTCAAAAAGGAAAGAAATGGATTCTCTCTAGAAAGAACACAGACATGCCAATACCTTGAATGTAAGATTATGGATTTCTAGAACTGCAAAATAACAAATCTGTGGCTTTTAAATCATGAAGTACATGGTAATGTATAAAAGCAGTAATAGACACTGATACTGATATTGGTACCTGAAAGTGGAATGCCACTGCACCATATACCTAAAATATAAAAACGACGCTTTGGAATTGGGAAATGGACAGAAGCTGAAAGGATTTTGAGGAGCATGATAGAAAAGTCTAGACTACTCTGGGCAGTTAGTAGAAATACAGTTATTGAAGAATATGGTAATAAGGATACAGAAGGAATGAGGGACATGATAGAGAAAACCATAAAGAAGCAGGCAGGAGAGTCAATGTGGAAAAGAAGTGTCTTTGCTGGATTTGAAGATGCACAAAAGTGATATAACAAGGAATATAAAGGTACCCAAAATGAGGAAGTTCCCCACTAACCTGGCTTGGGGAAGGGCGAAGTGGAGGACAGCCATTGAGAGTTACTTTGCATACCAATACCAGCGGACTAGCTTCATAGACAAGTTAAGTAGCTGTGGCAGAGCTTAAAGCCAGGTAGCTGGGCATGACTTTAACCTCTGTTGTAGTCAGGAGGTATTTCCCCTACACCACAGGCTGTGCTGGCCCACACTAAAGATGTGGGCAGCTGAGAAAGATAGAAGAGGCCAGAGAACTGGCAGGTGTAGCTGATTGTGAGAGGAGTCAGAAATGGGGTTATGGAGGAGGAGCAGGGTGGGGATTTACTTTAAGTGTGACAGCCATGCGGGGCCTCTTGATCATGTGGTTTGGGAGCAGTCTTGGCCATGCAATTAAGAAAGGAGAAGGAGGGTTTCTGCCATGTAGGATGTAGTTTATAGTGAGGAAAAAGGCCATGTGGCTTGGGGAGCTGCAAAGGACTTCCTTGCAAGATCCAGTCTGGCTACACCTGGACTTTACCTGTGCCTTTCCTGAGTTTCAGCATGATCCAGAGTAACATGGAGCATGCTTTTTGGATTATTATAGAGAGGCTATAACAACATATTCCAGATCCTGCACAGATAAGGACATGGGAAACTTTGGGGGAGGCCTTTGGCTAGTAGCCTGGTGGGGGGGCATGGAAAGTGCTAGGTCTCCTGGGAAAGGAGGGTGTTGAGATGAAGTGCTCTGAGCTGCCCAAGGTTGAAAAGTAAATAAAGATCTGCTCTTTCCAGCGTTAATTTTTGGGTCTTTCACCAAGGTGCCATGTGGGCAGGCCCCAGTCTGCTCACTTATAATATTGGTGAGCTCTGTAACAGTTCTATGAGGCAAGAAATATTTGTGGACTACAGAATTTGGAAAAGGCAAGGCAAAGATTGCTCCCCAGAGTCTCCACAAGAAATGTAGCCTTACAGGCACCTTTATCTGAGGACAATAGAACCCATTTTGGACTTCTGATCTTCAAAACTATAATGCTACAGGAGAAATAAAAACTTAACACAGGCCTTTTAAAAATTTCTATAAACTATATTTTATTGGTTTCTGTACAGGGGTCTTAAAATTTTTTCAAGGTCTTCTAAATAGTATTTAAAGAATTTTTTTAGGTTTATTTTTCTGTTGTTGCTGAGAGATATGTATAAAGAAGGTTTTTTTTTTTAATTTTAATCATTGTTCAAGTACAGTTTTCTCCACTTTACTCCCATTCCAGGCCGCCCACCCATCCCTCCCCGCTTTCCTCCCCTTACCACCCTCCCCCTAGTTTTTGTCCATGTGTCTTTTAACTTTGTTCCTGTAAACCCTTCCCCCTTTCCCCTGAAACTCCCTCTTCCCTCTCCTCTGGTCACTTTCTGCCTGTCCTCTATTTCAGTGTCTTTGACTATATTTTGCTTGTTTCTTTGTTCTGTCGTTTAGGTTCCTGTTAAAGATGAGATCATACGGTATTTGTCTTCCACTACCTGGCTTATTTCACTTAGCATAATGCTTTTCAGTTCCATCCATGCTGTTGCAAAGGGTAGGAAGAAGCTCCTTTCTTTCTGCTGCATAGAATTCCATTGTGTTAATGTACCATAGTTTTTTGATCATTCATTTACTCATGGGCATCTAGGTTGCTTCCAGCACTTAGCTATTGTAAATTGTGCTGCTATGAACATTGGGGTGCAAAGATTCTTTTGGATTGGTGTTTTAGGATTCTTAGGATATAGTCCCAGCAATGGAATTGCTGGGTTGAAAGGCAGATCCATTTTTAGTTTTCTGAGGAAGCTCCATACTGTTTTCCATAGTGGTTGTACCAGTCTGCAGTCCCACCAACAGTGCTCTAGGGTCCCCTTTTCTCCACAACCTCTCCAACACTTGTTGTTTGTTGCTTTGTTTATGATGGCCATTCTGACTGGTGTGAAGTGGTATCACATAGTGGTTTTAATTTGCATCTCTCTGATAGCTAGTGATATTGAACATCGTTTCATGTGTCTTTACATCTTCTGTATGTCCTCCTTGGAGAAGTGTCTGTTCACGTCCTTTGCCCATTTTTTAATTGGGTTGCTTGTCTTCTGAGAGTGTTATCATGTAAGTTCTTTATATATTTTGGAGATTAAGCCCTTGTCTGAGGAATCATTGGCAAATATGTTTTCCCATACAGTTGATTCTCTTTTTATTTTGATACTGTTTTCTTTAGCTGTGCAGAAGCTTTTTATTTTGATGAGGTCCCATTTGTTTATTCTTTTCTTTATGTCCCTTGCTCTAGGGGACATGTCAGTAAAAAAGTTTCTGCGTGATATATCTGAGATTTTCCTACCTATGTTCTCCTCTAGTACTTTAATGGTGTCACGATTTATATTTAAGTCTTTTATCCATCTTGAGTTTATTTTTGTGTAAGGTGTAAGTTGGTGTTCTAGTTTCATTTTTTTGCACGTAGCTGTCCAGTTCTCCCAACACCATTTGTTGAAGAGGCTATTTTTACTATATTTTATGTCGCTGCCTTCTTTGTCAAATATTAATTGACTGTAGAGAGTTGGGTTTATTTCTGGGCTCTCTGTTCTGTTCCATTGACCCATGTGCCTATTTTTATGCCAGTACCAGGCTGTTTTGATTACAGTGGCCTTGTAGTATAGTTTAGTGTCAGATATTGTGATCCCTCCTACTTTACTCTTCTTTCTCAAAATTACAGCAGCTATTCGGGGTTGTTTATGGTTCCACATAAATTTTTGAAGTGTTTGTTCTATGTCTGTGAAATAAGCCATTGGTACTTGGATAGGTATGGCATTGAATGTGTAAATTGCTTTGGGTAGTATGGACATTTTGATGATATTGATTCTTCCAATCCATGAACATGGTATATGTTTCCATTTGTTTGTATCTTCCTTGATTTCTTTCCTCAGTGGTGTATAGTTTTCTGAATACAGGTCTTTTACCTCTTTGGTTAGGTTTATTCCTAGGTACTTTATTTTTCTTTTTGCTATTTCAAATGGGATTTTTTCCTTGATTTCTGCTTCTGCTGTCTCATTTGTGGTGTACAGAGATGCCTTTGATTTCTGGATATTGATTTTGTATCCCGCTGTTTTGCCAAATCTGTTTATTAGGTCAAGCAGTTTTTTGGTAGAGTCTATAGGATTTTCTACATACACTATCATGTCATCTGCAAACAATGACAGTTTTGTTTCCTCCTTTCCGATTTGGATGCCTTTTATGTCCTTTTCTTGTCTGATCACTGTGGCTATGAAGTTCTTTACATTGACATTTTTCCCATAAACTTGTTAAACTAGCTAGCAATTTAGGAGATTTAAAAAAAAAATTTTTAAACTAATAATGACAAAATTAATTTTCCCTTTTTAATGCTAGTACTTTGTTTTTTCTTCTCTTACTATACTAACTACAACATTGAGTAAATGTTGAACACAAATGGTAGTCTGTCTTGATCCTGATTTTAAAGGAAAACAACATTCTGTAATAATGTATTATGCCTGATGTAGATTTTTCATAGAATTATCTTTATTAGCATAAACAAATTCTTAATTCACAAATATTGTTATTTGCATAAAATGTCCTAAGGATTCTACATAAAAGATACTAGAATTAATATTTACAATGAAGCAGTTCAAGGAATAGATGCTTAATATACAAAAGTCAATGGCATACACAGCCTGCTCCCACTTGGTTTCAAGTATCAGCCTTCAATTTAAAGAGAAATCAGAGCTCTTAAAAATGATGGCTGATTGTAGGACTCAGCAGGAAATATATAACATGAGTCTAGAATTTCTTACAAGGCCAAAATGTAAGGAAATGTCCAAAATAAAAACAAAATTGACGAAACTATGTCCGAAGGACATAGGAACCAAAGGAAAAGGCTGGGACAATTTGAGAAAGAAAGAACAAAAGAATGAATGAAAAGAAGGAAGGAAAGAAAGAAAGAAATAGAGAGAAGAAGAAGAGAGAAAGAGAAAGAAAGAAAGAGGGAGGGAGGGAAGGAGGGAGGGACAGAGAAAGAAGGAGAAAAGGAGAGGAGGCAAGAAAGAAAGAAGGAGAGAAGAGAGAGAGAGAAAAAGAAAGTGGGAGAGAGAGAGAAAGGAGAGAAGGAGAGGGGAGAAGAAGGAAAGAAGGGGAGAAGGGAGAGAGAGAAAGAGGGAGAAAGAGAAAGAGAGGGAGAAAGAAAGGGAGAAAAAGAAGGAGGGAGGGGAGAAAGAGAGAGAGAGAAAGAAAGAAAGAAAGAAAGAAAGAAAGAAAGAAAAGTTGTTTTGTAAACTGAAGTGCAAAATAAATACAAATGAGTTCATACTTATATAAATAAATAATTGAATAAATAAAATTTAGGGAGGAGAGACAAAGTTCCCATGCAGATGAATATCAAATAATTTATGTAGATATTTCACTCTTAGGAAGATGGAGCATAACTCTCTCCTTCTTAAATGTGGGCTGCACATATTCACTTCCTTCCGAAGAGTACACACAACAAGGAATAAGGGAGGGAAAGAGTATATTTACAGTACAAAAACTAAACAAACCTTACTTCAGTAGGTTATCAAGGTGCTATCTGTCAGAGATAAAGAAAGCTAGATGTCTAAACTGGTAAGGACAGATTTTAATCAGTAATATTCTACTGCAATAGGGAGAGCATCTGGCGTAAACTAAACTCTAATTTGTACAGAAGTGACTGGTCTTTGTAAAGGGAGAATGGGGGAGTAGGGAGGGGTGCACAGGGGCCCCATATAATCAGAGAATTGAAAAATTACAAAGCATTAGTCAGGATAAATGCTCATTAGGCTGACTGAGTCTGTTAGCTGGTATTTATCAAAGTTAAGATTCTATTCCCCCATAGAGACTGGAAGACAAAAGTCCTGTCCTTCCTGATGATAACGTTTTACAAGTGAGGCTTTCAGGTCCTTAAGAAAGATAATCCTGAGTTATAAGTGATGTATATACATCTCAAAGAAATAGAAGAAGGATTTACAATTTTAAGCCCTTCTTAGTCAAAGCTCTAAGAAAAGGCAGTCCTGAGGCCTATTGTCAGTGGTTCCCTAAAACAAACAGTACATTTATTTGGCAGCATTGAGCTTTCTTAGGCAGATAATTTAAGGGAGTCTAGTGTCATATTAGGGATGTGGCTTTAGCCTGTTACAAACTGCAAAGGCTTGTTTGAGTCTTTACTGTGTGGGTAGGTTAGTGGCTGAAATCACTTGTACTGGGAGTGTATAGTTTTTAGAAGCTCAGTTTGAGGCCTAGTCCAGAAAATAGCTCAGAGGAGCCTGACTCGAAATTGGTTAGGAAGATAATTTTTGTCATATCAACAGGGATAAGTCATGTTGATAGTAATGTACACTTGATATGATAAAAATGGCACTTTACTACAGTGGACTTCCTCTCCAAAACTCATAATCTCCATCTAATTATGAGAAAGACACCAGAAAAATCCTAAGAGTGAAACATTCTACAAAATACTAGACCAGCAATACTCAAAACTGTTAAGGTCCTCAAAAACAAGAAAAAAAATACATGGAAGCGACTGATGCCAGCATCAGGGAGGCATAAGACATTCCTCAAATTGCCCACCCTCCTCCAACAATAAAAATACAGCATTCATCACAAAAATAGTGCCTATGCGGGCACTGTGGGATCCAGCACTATTTGCCAAGGGTCCCGGGAATCTTATGCACCTATGCATCAAACAATAAAACAATGTGGATCTTCTAATAGCTTATGAACTTGCTCCAGTCCCACTTAGCCAATGTCTGGAAGCATCTGGAGAACACTGACTTGGGAAGTTACCACAGAAGGGAGAGTCTTTATGGAAGTCCAGGTTTGGGAGAAGCTCCAGGACTCCATTGGAACAAAAAACAATTTGGACTCACAGGAATGGGCAAAAGAAACAGCTTCGCTTTTCCTACATCTTCCCTCCCCTAAGGCAGTTTAGGTTTAAGCAAGTTCATTTTTCCTATGATTTCCCCTGTGGGGAAAAGAAAAGTGGGTGAATAAGTGTCCAACACCCCCAACTGTGTGGATTGGTGTTAAAGAAACTCATTTCTTTTTTGCAGCATATAGAGTACTAAATTGGAAACCCCATGACTAGGGTGAGGGAGGAGATTGGGAGAGCAGTAGGAAAAAATACTCAGAGGAAATTAAAAGGACATATACTCTGCTGACTGTGTTGTGGATTCCAACAGAGGCTGCCTGTGAGCTGCTAAGAAATAGCCATGGAAAACTCCATGAATCTTCCTAAATGGACCGCTAAATCTCCACATGCCTCACCCACATACACCTCCATTCTCTGTCTGGCACCCTATGCATGCTCCCATGGGCAGTAGCAAAAGCAAGCTTTGACAGATAAATAGGAAGCACAGCAGAAAGTAGACTAGGCCAGGGTCTGTGGGCCTGAAAGAAATGTAACACTTGAGCTATAGTACCACCTTCAGGAAAACAAAGGAGATAATATAAGCAGCTGGCCTGGTGCAGTGAAGAGTGGAACAAAAACATGCAAGTTTAATAATTCTTTCATAAACGGGAGTAAGAAGCATGGGTCAGATATATATATAGTGTCCAAGAAAACCTCTAAATCTCTAGCAGAACTCACTGAAGTTAAAAGCAAATATAAAAATATGAAAAATCAGGCAAATATGACATCACCAAAAGATCACAGTAATCTTTTAGTAACAGAATCCAAAGCTACTGATTCACAATATATCCAATAAAGAATTTAAAATATGTTTTAAGAAAACCAATGAACTACAAGAACACATAGAGAGACAATTTAACAAAATCAGGAAAATGATAAACATACAAAATTAAAAAACTAACAGAGAGACATATGAAAAATAAAAGCAAACAGAAATTCTGGAGATAAATACTTCAATGACAGAAATACCAGTAAAAGCACCCTGGCTGGTGTGGCTCAGGGGATTGAGGGCTGGCCTGCAAACCAAATGATGGCTAGTTGATTCCCAGTCAGGGCACATGCCTGGGTTGCAGGCCAGGTCCCCAGTAAGGGCATGCATGAAAGGCAACCAGACATTGATGTTTCTCTTCCTCTCTTTGTCCCTCCCTTCCCCTCTGTTTAAAAATAAATAAATAAAATCTTTAAAAAATTAAAATAGATACAAGTAAAGTAATGCAATAAAGAATAGCAACAATAGACCAAAGAGAAGAAAAAATATTTGAGGTAGAACATAGGTACTTTGATATTACCAAGTTAGAGGGGAACAAAAAAATATTAAGGAGAAAGAAAGTCTACAGCAGGAGTCCACCACCCACAGCCTCTGTACATATAGCCTGTTAGGAACTGGGCCTCACAGCAGAAGATGAGCAGTGATGCAGCTTCTCATGTTACTGCCTGAGATCTTCCTCCTGTTTCCCCCATCCCTGTCAGTGGAAAAATTGTCTTCTATGAAAATGGTCCCTGGTGCCAAAAAGGTTGGGTACCACTGATCCACAGGACACCATTAAAAGAAACAATATGTGAATTACTAAAAATTCAGAAGAAGAGAGAGGGAGATGAGAAAAACACTTATTTAAAGAAACAATAGTTGAGAACTTCTCAGATCTGGGAAGAGATTTGAACATCCAAGTTCATGGATATAAACATCATGAAAAAATAGGCCCATAATGAATGAAGAAACAAGAATTAAAAAAAAAAATTGAACAGAGGCTCAGGGACCTCTGGGACAACTTTAAATGTCCCAACATCTGAATCATAGGGGTGCCAAAAGGAGAAGAGGAAGAGCAAGAAGTTGAAAACTTATTTGAAAACATAATGGAGAACTTCCCCAATCTGGCAAAAGAAATAGACTTCCAGGAAGTCCAGGAAGCTCAGAGAGTCCCAAACAAGTTGGACCCAAGGAAGCACACACCAAGGCACATCATAACTAAGTTACCCAAGATTAAAGATAAGGAGAGAATCTTAAAAGCAGCAAAATAAAAGGAGACAGTTACCTACAAAAGAATTCCCATAAAACTATCAGCTAGTTTCTCAAAAGAAACCTTGCAGGCAAGAAGGGGCTGGAAAGAAGTATTCCAAGTCATGAAAGGCAAGAACTTACATGCAAGATTGCTCTATCCAGCAAAGCTATCATTTAGAATGGAAGGGCAGATAAAGTGCTTCCTAGATATGGTCAAGTTAAAGGAGTTCCTCATTACCAAGTCCTTATTATATGAAATGTTCAAGGGACTTACCTAAGAAAGAGAAAATGATCAAAACTGTGAACAGTAAAATGACGACAAACTCACAACCAACAATAACTTAACCTAAAAAACAAAACAAAAACAAACTAATCAAACAACTAGAACAGGAATAAAACTACAGAAATGGAGATCACATGGAGGGTTATCAGCAGGGATGGAGAGGGGGTAAAGGTACTGGGAATAAGAAGTATAAATGGTAAGTACAAAACAGATGAAGGGAGGCTAAGAATAGTATAGGAAATGGAGAAGCCAAAGAACTGATATGTACAACCCATGGACATGAACTAAGGGGATATGTTGGTGTGAAGGAGGTACAGGATAGGTGGGAATAAAGGGGAGAAAAAAATAGGACAACTGTAATAGCATAATCAATAAAATATACTTTTAAAAGATTTATTCTTTAAATTAGAAAATATTAACAGACCGAAAGTGAATGAGGACAGTGAATCAATAATCAAAAACCCAAGGAAAGCCCATAACCAGATGGTTTTACTGCTGAATTCTGCCAAATATTTAAAAAATTAATGCCACCATTTCCCCAATCTTCCAAACTTTTGAAGAGGAGTATTCCCAAATTCCTTTTATGAGTCAGAGTTACTTTGATGCCAAAGCCAGCAGGTATCATACAGATATTTTTAAAAACCTACAGCCAAATATCCTTTATTAACGTAGATGCTAAAATTTAGAAACCAAATGAAAATGCACATTAAAGGATCATCCACTGTGTTCAAGTGGGATGAATGCAGGGATGGTTCAACATGTACAAACCAATACATTTGATAATTCCCATTAATATAATGAAACATAATCACAGTATCATCTCAATAGATGCAGAAAATACATTTGACAAAAATACAACTTCTGTTCATGATAAAATATCTCAACAAATTGCATATTTTGTTGGAATATCCAAACAGAAGGAACACATCTCAACATAACAAAGGCCATATATGACAAACCCACAGCTAACACCATATTCAGTGGAGGAAGACTGAAAACTTTTCCTCTAAGGTCAAGAACAAGATAAAAATACACACTCTCAGGATCCTTATTTAACATAGTACTGTAAGTCCTAGCCATAGCAAACAGGTAGGACAGAAGTAAAAGGCATCGACATTCATGGGGGGAAGAACAATCTTCTGCTTTCAGATGATATGATCTTATACACAGAAAATTTTAAAGATCTCCCCTCCAAAAGTGTTAGAACATAATCAGCAAGTTAAGTAAAGTTGCAGGACAACTGATTATAGAAATCAGTTGTGCTTCATTTGGTCGAGATGGTAGAGTAGGTAAACACAGTACTGGCCTTCTCCCACAGCCACATCAAAATTACTACAACACTATGCAACAAACATCACTCAGAACTGCCTGAGATCTAGCTGAACAGATCTCCTACAAGTAAGGATATAAAAAAAAAAGCCACATTGGGAATGGTAGGAGAGATAGAGACACCGAACAGGCTGACCCAAATCCACATTTGGTGGATAAAAATTTGGAGGGCTATTTCAACTATGGAGATCACCCTGAAAAGTGAGGAGTCCCAACCCCATACAAGGCCACCCAGTCCTGGGTTCCATTGCCAGGAAGAGAAGTCCTTACAACTTCTAAATGTCAAAACCAGCAGGGATTGTCATCGAGTGAGGCAAAAAGCTTCTGAAATACCAGGTGTTCCTCTTAAAGGGCCCTTCACCCAGACTTACTTGGATTCACTTGCTCTGAGTTCCAGCACTAGAACAGCAGCTTGAAGGGCTCCAGGCACATACAGGGAAGAAATGAATTGTCTGGCATTATGGCAAGAGCTGGAGTGGAAGCTTTCTTTCAGATAGAAGTGCTGGCAGAGACCATTGATGCTTTTCTGAGCCCTCCCTACACAGTGCCAGCATGCGGGCACCATATTTGAATCTCCATTAACTCGGCTCATACTGTTTGTCCCACTCTGGTAATTACCCAAGGCCCCATCTGACCCAACTTGTGGTACCACCCAAGCTATTTCCAGTGCCTTTTCCATATGAATAGCTTGTTTGGGTTCACCCTGGAGACTTCCCTAAAATCTCTCTAAGAAGCAGTATCTGGCCTTAGTGTGCCCTGTACCTCTTTCTAAGTAGCCCCAGGCATGACACTAGTGGCAGCCAGCCTTGGTTTGCAGCTTGGCCTCTCCTAGCTACTTCTAAGCTCAGGACAAGTAGCAGTCATCTGCATATAACTTTGTAGTTCATGCCAGGTAGCCCCAGGCAGAACACAGGTAGTGGATGATCTTGGTCTGCATCTCCTGGGAGGCCCCAGAGCTAATGCACCTGGTGTTCACCTTCAGAATATGTTGAAGCTGCATTCAACCACCTCCACAAGTGATACACTCAAAGGGCAGACTCAGTAGGCACTAAAGCCCTGCTGAAGTAATTTCTGCTTGTTGGGGTGGGTCCCTGTATAGCTGATCCTCCATGGTGGTTTCAGCCAGTCTTTGTAGCTGATCAGCCTGTGGGTAAATCCCTCCCATTGACATGTTGACTGCAATCAAGGCTCATCTACAATAGGAGGGTGTATGCAGTCCACAAGGGGTTGGGGTGCACCTGAGGTGCCTAGCTTGGGTAATTGAGGAGGCTGTGCCACTAGACCCTACAGCACACCAACTACATAGGGCCACTCTACCAAGTCCATGAAATATAACTCTTCTATCCAATACATAGGTGGAAAAAAAGAAAAAAGAAAACAAAAAAAACAAGAAAGCTTCAAAAATGAAGAGAAAAAGAAATATATTCCAAATGAAAGAACAGAATAAAAAAGGCAGAAAAAAGAACTAAACAAGATGAAGACAGGATATCTACTAGATGCAGAGTTTAAAACACTGATTATAAAGATGCTCAATGAATTTAGGGAAAGAGTAGATAAACTTAGAGAGAACTTCAACAAAGAGATGGGAAATGTAAAAAATAGCACTAGAAAATATAAAAAAGAACCAGTTAGAAATGAAGAATACATCACAGAGAATCAAAAGTAGAGTAGTTGGAGCAGAGGATTAAATCAGAGATTTGGAAGATAAGGTAGCAGAAAACACCAATTAGAACGGCAAAAAAGAAAAACAATCCAAAAAAATGAGGATGTATAAGGAAACTCTGGGACAACTTCAAGCATACCAATATTGACATGATGCGAGTGCCAGAGGAGAAAAAGGAAAGCAAGAAATTAAATACCTGTGTGAAGAAACAATGATGGGGAACTTCACTAAACTGGTGGAAAACATAAGACATATAGTCCAGGAAGCACAGAGAGTCCTAAACAAGATGAACCCAAGCAGGCCAATGCCAAGACAGATTATAATAAAAATGGCAATGATTAAAGACAGAGCAAATCTTAAGCAAGAGAAAAGCAGTGCCTTGCCTACAAGGGAGCTCCTGTAGACTGTCAGCTGATTTCTCAACAGAAACTTTGTAGGCCAGAAGGAGCTGGCAAGAAATATTCACAAAGTAAAGAAAATCAAGGACCTAAATTATAATTTAATGAATGACTCTAACATTCATTTTATTTAATAATAGTTTTTATTATTCACTATTATTAATATTTCTTTAAAGTATTTTCAATCTTAGTTAATAAACTGAGATAATCTTGATTTATGATAGATACTACATGAGAAAAAATAAGAAAAACAAAAAACAACAAAGTTTTTATATAGATATATGTAAATTCAAATATTAATAACTTTTTAAAACAACTTTATTTATTTATTTTTAGAGAGAGGGTAAGGGAGAGAGAAAGAGAGGGAAAAAAATACTGATGTGTGGTTGCCTCTCACATGCCCCCTACCTTGGATGTGGCCTGCAACCTAGGCATGTGCCTTGACTGGGAATCAAACTGGTGACCCTTTGGTTCATAGGCCACCATTCAATCAACTGAGCCATGTCAGCCAGGGCTAAACTTTTTTTCAAGAATTTGTGTCTAAACATTATCTGTTATGAACTGCATATTGTAAATTTGTTAATAAATTTGAAAATTTTAATGAAATATTAAATTAATCTGTTATAAACCATTAAAATCATCATAAAGATTTAAAATTTTTATGGCTAGATGAAAAAAAAATCTTGCACATTTGCCCTGCATTAAAAGAAAGGCATTTTATCCCCAGAAACTAGGACAATGCCTATCACATATTCAACATTCATTGCATTTATTATACTGGTCACTTTTGGTTATATTTATTAATTGTGTTAATTGACTATATTACTAATATCTAACAAGACTATCATTTTTGTGCATGTTATATTATTTCAGCAAGACATAAAAATAATTGACATATGATTTATAAGAATAAATTTGTATTTGGTGTTACAGGTAACTGCTGGTGTATACTCTTATTAGACCTTTTTCTTTCTTATCATATCAAAGTTTGTTATGCTGTATTGTATACTAGCCTTATTTATTCAAAAGTTTCATTGGGAGTCTTTTGTGTACCAGCAATTCCTTATGGATTGGATCAGGATACGCTAGATTCTTTCAGATTGTAATAAGTACTACAAAGAAGGAAAAACAAATAGAGACATTTCCTTGGTTAAGGGGGCAAAGAAAGAATTGTTTGAACAGATATTGATGATCTGGACATGTATGAATGGAAGACATTATCCATTTGAAGACGAGAGGGAAGAATGATTAAGAGAGTTAAATTGGCCAGGTTCAAGGAACAGAAAAAAGGCCAATGTCTGTTTTAATGCAGTGAATAAGATGTACACTGACATGAGATAAAATCAGCCAAATTAATCAAAATATAAAACAAAAATAACAGTTTTCAATATGAAATCATATTAAATTCTAAGGTAGAACTGATCCAAGTGTGGCATAAAATTTAACAGATAACTTTAGTTGCAATCCTGGGTATTGAGAATGGAAGTTAGGTTACTATAAATTACTCAGATGAGAGCTGATAGTGACTTAGACTATACTGTAGTAGTGAAATTAAGAAGGAGTGGTTTTATAAATATGTTGTAGTGCAAGAATCCATAAAACTTGATCATAGATTGGGTTAAAGTCTGAGGAAAAGAGAATAACCAAAAAAACATTGAAAATTCATGACATAAGTGCCTTGTAATATCAAGCATTTGGTCAAAGAGCAGCCAATTACTTTTCTCTGAGCAACTGGATGGATTGTTGTTCCATTTACTTAGATGTTGAAGGCTGGAGAACTAAGTGGAATTATTACTTTCATATTGTATTAATCAATAAGCAACATAGTAATATTACAAACTTGCTGGGGATCTAGGATTATTCAGTTTTATGTGTGTATATAAACTGCTCTTACTACTTAGTTCCTTAGATATTGGGCTCTTCTAGGTAAATATATATTTAAGAAGTGCAATGTAATACCAAATAACTTGTTATGTCACTAATTAGTGAAATATAAAGCCACTAAAAATGAAAAAATATGAAATATTTGTATTCTATCAAGTACTAGCATATTCTGGGATTGTGTACTATGGTATGACTAGATGACAGTAGGAACTATTGTCAATATATCCTTTAATGCACAATTATATTCTATGTTCAGGAATTCAGAGGGGAAAACTAAATAAAGGTTGTTAACCCATTGATTTATAAATGTTCAGGAAAAGATGTTTAGAATTGAATTTTTATTATCAACTGGTTGGATATTAAAATTTTAATTTATAATTCATCCTCCCCAAACTCTCAGACCTTTGAAAAGACTGACTGAATATGTCTTTTCCCAAACAGTTCAACTTGAGAAAGGAAAACCTCTCTGAGGACTCAATAGAAAATACACATGCACACTCACAAAATAAAAGTCCTGAAGATAATATCAATGCACTATATCTAGAGTGTTCCACGGAAAGAGGAAGGGAGAATATAGAGAAAATGGACTGTAGTAAAATAGGCAAGATGTAAATCTAGTGAAAAGATGATGACTGGGGTGAATGGTGCCAATTCTATCTTGAATTTTGGAGATGCTCTTGTGAAATTTGTCAAGAATTAGCCACTGGAGATATTAAAAAAGGAAATTTTCACAGAATAGCTCTTATCTCCCATTTCTCAAGAATTGTCCCACAGAGTAAAGGGGTGGGAACTCTCCAATTCTTGCCCATAGAACACAAGGAAGTTTTGAGAAAAGGAGCAGATTGTTGTCATTTGAGACAAGCTAGTTGCTTTGTATTTACAGATGTAGTGTCATTGAGAACTCCATGAGGTAAGTGCTATATTTTATCAGTTTATAGAATGGATGAGGTTAATTAATTTAATCATGATTGCTGATTGTCTTAATGGTGAATGTATGAGAATCTATCTCTGACTCATCCCAAAGTCTGAGCTCTTAACCACCACTTTATCCACTCATGTTATGTCACTGCCACAAAAGATCAGGTTTTCATGAAAGATGAAGATATCTAAAACAACCAGGATAACACTGGGGAAAGGGAGCAACACTGGAAGTGCACTATGGTAAGAGTGGAAACAGTAAAATGTCATAGTTGTAAAGGCGATAGAGATGAGACCAATTTGCTATACTACTCCAAGAAACGTATGCGTGTGAGTATTCAGAGAGTTGTCTTAACCTATATTTGTAGATATAATAATAAATTTTATATTTTATTTGTATTGTCTTTATTATACAGTATAATTGATTGCATAATAATATATTTTACACAGATTTATTCAAAATGCAATAAACTTCCTTTATTTTTCTCCTTAGATAAATAAATTTGCAGTATTTTTTTTACTTATATGTCAAAATATAATTAGTATTGTGTTAGAATTGAGCTATTATCTTTATTGTATCATAGGATACTATTGAGTTATTGAAAATACTAATATCAGACATTTAACAGTCTTCAATATTCTTCTGAAGCTCTAATGAGTGCATTGTGCCTTTGAAACTGGCAATGAATTTCACAAACTGAGTTAGCTAAATATTTTCTCTGTATAGATTAAGTGTGGGATACCTGGAGTAGACTAGGGAACTATAAAACCAGTCATTAAGAGTTTTTAATTATTTATTCCCATAAATAACTAGGTTTGAATTTGAAGGTCATTCTAATATGCTTGAACACTTGGATCACCCTTTCCTTAAGATTTTCAGCAATACTCCCTACCTAGTTTGCCTCTCTACAACAGCGTTCTGTTGCCAGAACTCAAAGTATTCAAACTTGAAGACCAGAACAACTACTTATATTTTATTTTTCTGAGGAGAATGTTTGTTAGATGAATTCTATTTACTGATAGTTGCATTTATATAATAATTTAAAACAAAATCAATTTGTTTTTATCAATTTTCCTATTTCTCCATCCTTTTTAAATAATGAAATAAATAGGCCCTCACAAGAATTATAAATATTTTCATACTTAATTGAATACTGGCATACAAACCTCAGTATAAATTCCTTGATTAAATTTTCTGAAGTTTCTGATAATTTTTTTTTTTGTCATTTAAATACCTGTTGTGGAGGGGCAAAAAAAGCAAATTTAATTTAGCATCTAATGCTGAGTGGGTCTGATCAATATTATGGAAGAGTCCTGTAGGTTTTATTAGGTCCTAACTCCAGAGTGTAAGCACATCCCTTAAGGAAATGCAATGTAATGTTTCTAATGCATTTCTAAAGATACTCATCTCTTAGTATATTCATTTATATAGAATAATTTCAACCTGCACCTCTGAGGCCTTGGCTAGACACCTTGTTAAGAATGTCAATTTGTCTAGGAACAAGTGAGATTTTCTGCCCTATGACAATCTCGTAGGGAAGTTTAGACAGATCTCTTAGTATGCTTAATTTTGTCTCAATATAAGCAATGCCTTTTTGTTTGTTTATTTTGTTTTTCTAGTTTTTTAGGCATGTTTCCATCACTAGTTTAAGCAACACTTTAAATTTTAGTGAGATAGTCTCTTAGGCTTTCTGAGTACTTGAGGGATGGATGGATGGATGTGTGTGTGTTGGCATGGTAGTAGGTAAGGAAGTTAAATTCTATGTTTCTTTATTCAAAACATTAATTTATTCTAAGGAAAAAATACTTAATTTTTTCATATAACTTATACTGACTTAGAAATTTCAAAGAAATAATTTAGGAATAAAAGAATATATATCTGCATAAAGATATTTATCAAATCTCATAATATGCAATATCCTCATCTATATTCCTGAAATTTATAAGATTTTTAGTGTAGCTATGTAAATGTAAAAGGGTCTCCATTAAGTCATTACCATGATTCCATTAATTTTATTGCAGTCAATAATTTAAATTGTTTAAATAAATTTAATTAGTTTTTAGTTATATACTTTGCAATTAATTATGATATAATCAGGATACTTATATTATCAATGGTATTTAAAGAAGCAGCATGTTATCACTCTTGTCAGAGTTCCTTAATGAAATTCATTTCTTTCTTATTAATTTACTTAGAAAAGGACTTTTTGTTACATTAAGAAATGATAACATGACCGAGAAGGAGAACACTGAATATAAGTATACATGCCATTCAGATGGACAAATTACCAAAAAATAACAGTGAAATGGCCATGACATCGAACTCTTAGTTCCAGATTGATAGGAGACTTTGTAAGATTTTGTATAGAGTCAGTAATCATACACTATCTTTTTAAAAATAATATTAGCACTTAATACCAGATTTCTTTTCTTTTTGACTTGTTAACATTTAGAAATTAGCAGAATTTACATAATTATAAACAATAAAGTCCTTTTCCTGTGTCAGCATCATGTGGTGAGTGTCTCTGTAGGACACCCACTGCCATGCCATCAAGGACCCTCAGCAGACCAAGGCAGGTCTTTGGACAGACCCAAGGAGAAGGCCATGGCACACTGCACACCAGGAAATGGCCTCATCAGAGGTAAATAGCAGGCCTCTGGAAATGATTGAGCTGTGCATCCTGCAATATAATTTATTAAATGCCATACTTTTCCAGGCCAGTCATATATAAATATTTATAGTATTAATAAATTTTGTGCTGGAGTAGTTGAACTAGGTTGCTAGAAACCAGGTCCTAAAATTTGGGTAAAATTCAAGTAATGATATTAAGAAAAAAACATTATTTATCTTATCTATCTATCTATCTATCTATCTATCTATCTATCTATCATTTTTATCACTTGTTTAAGTAAGTAGCTGCTATTTTGGCTACAAGAAAGAGGCTGTGTAAAATTGCCTGTGAATGTTCTTTGTGAATTATTTTCAGAGGTCACGTAAGAACAAATTCCTACCTTTCCTGTAGTGCTTGTCACTTGGCTTTCATAACACACCTAACCCCCAACTCCTACAGTTCCCCATAAGTTACAGAATTTAACTATCTGTCATACACGATGAGAAGAGATTGTATGATATATATGGCAATAATTCAGCAAGTTGTCAAACTAGATTATTAGCTCCATTAAAATTCAATCAGACACAGTAATTGAGATACTTGATTAATTTTGCCATATGTTTACTATAGTTTGACCTCCTCTGAAGAAAAAAAATTATCTATATATTGAAGAGATGTACATGCACACAAACACAATTACTCAGGGGAAATTTTTATTTTAAATGGGAAGGCAACAAAAAAGTGTTCCAAGTAGCTTTGTTTTTTGAGTTATTTTAAAAATTGTCATTCATTTCTTATCTGAACATGGAGTATTCATTGACATCTCTGCATTTATTTTCTTTAAAAGTGACAGGCTAGATTTCTCATCTATGGCACAAGCAAATAAAGCTTTCCTTCTAAGTCTATAAATTAAGTGGCATACTAGAATGTGAGGTTTTGTGGCAGAGCCAAATGGGCCACATGGTCTATGTTTTTATAGTACAAATATTTTTTTCTGCTTATAAATATTTTTCACCTTAAGAAGAAAAACAAACAAAAGTAATTCTTAGAAAAATGTTTTTTTTTTTCTGGAGACATCGTGTGGCTTTGTTTTAGACATTTTTGTTTGATAATTGTGTATTTTGATTCACCTTGTGGGGATTTTTTAGCTTAATAGAGTCATTAGTTGGAGATTTTATTCCTGTTATAAAAAGTAACATCTATCCCTAAAAATATGTTTTCTTTAAGATTACAGAAAAAAAATTATGATTCTTAGTGTCAAAAGAGCAGGGTTTACATCCAAGCTCTTTCACTTACTGTTTGTTTAACCTTCATCAAATTATTTAATCTTGTGGAACTTTAGTTTCCTTGTCAGTAAACTAGTTTAAGTAAAACTAACATTTTCTGTGAATATTAAATAAAATTTTGTGTATGAATAAACTTTCTAAGTTTTATAGGGCTGTGGAAGTGCAAATTAAAATTATATCCATAATATTGTCATTGGTCACACATGGTTTATGAATTATAAGCATAATAGTATATTCACAATATTTTTGTCAGTGGCATAGAAAACCACTTATGTCTGAAGAAAATTTAATAAGGATTTCTTTGTAGTACTTACCCAATTTTCTTTCTCATATTTTCCATCCATGGAGGGCAAAGCTACAGCATTATACCTAATGTTAAATTTTGACATCATGCAAAAAAAAATTATTGCCATTATGTACAAAAATATCTATAATAAAAGCTAACTTTTACATGAGTAACCACCTGAATTTGGACATGCTGCTAAGCATTTTACCTAAGATTATCATATTGATGTCTCATCAACTTATAAATTAATTTTGGTTATTATCACCTTAGTTTTACAGATGCAGAAACTGAGCCATAGGTAGACTAAGTAATTATCCCAACCAATCATCTTATAAATGAAAAAGCCAGGAATTGAACAAGAAGCTTTGACTTTAGGGCTTACAGTATTAGTGAATATGCTATACCACTCTTTCAATCCCAAAGTGTGGAATTGAGGTCAGATACTCAGACTTTAACTGTTGTGACTATTGTTTCATAATTTGCATCAGGCTAAATGGCCACGCCGATGCCAGCACTGCAGGAGTAATAGCTAAGGGGATAAGTCATATGCTCAAAGGTTGTGTGACTGCTTCCCATAATCCTTATAATATGTTGTAGTTATTCTAAACACCTTTGAAAGAGAAAGATAAAATTTAAGAATTAAATAAATCCTCTTAATTATACAGCCAATAAGTGAAGTAGCTGGGATTTGAGTCAATACTTGGCTTGTATCTAACCACTATACCATCTCAGAAGTTTTGAAGATACTTCTTTTTAAAAAGAAGTAATCATTTCTTCATTATATATTATATTCTACAACCTAAAATGTGTTAAATAATATTTAAGCTTTATGATAAAAACACTTTTCAAAGTACAAAATTGTCGGGTAGTTTTAAAATTAAGCATTACCATTGTGACTTGAAGTGTACTTTATAGAAAATTATGATCTTTTCTAAAGTGCTCTGGCATTATAGCTTGATATCTGGGTCTTAAGATTTAGAATGAGATGGTTTAGTCACTTTTTTTCTTCTATCTACAACAAAGGACTGTTGTGATAAGAGAAAATGAGATCAACTATTTGACTACAGCTTTATAATAATGTAAAACAGAATAATTTGCTGTGTCTGAAGAATGGCAGACAGCAAGGTTTAATAAACACTTTACTAGAAGATTAGAAGCCAATTGCTTTCATTAAGAGGACATAATAATTGCAACTTATTTGAGTGCATGTTACTTGAGGAGTAGTATACTGTGTACAGTAAGCTGCTTTAGTACTTGGGCTTTAATAATTATTGCAAGATGTAGAAAAGAGAGTTTTTCTGTTGTAAGCAACCTAGGTGCCCATCAGTAAATGAATGGATCAAAAAACCATGGTACATTTACACAATGGAATTCTATGCAGCAGAAAGAAAGAAGGAGCTCCTACCCTTCTCAACAGCATGGATGCAACTGGAAAGCATTATGCTAAGTGAAATAAGCCAGACGATGAAAGACAAATACCATATGATCTCACCTTTAACAGGAACCTAAACAACAAAACAAAGAAACAAGCAAAATATAACCAAAGACATTGAAATATAGAACAGGCTGACAGTGACCAGAGGGGTTAGGGGAGGGAATTTCAGGGGAGTTCAGGGGAAAGGGGGAAGGGTTTACAGGAACAAGTATAAAGGACACATGGATAAAAAACTAGAGGTGGGTGGAAATGGGAGGAAGGAGGGGAGGGCTGGGTGGGTGGGCTGGGATGGGAATGGGAGTAAAAGATAGAAAATTGTACTTCAAACACAATGAAAATAAAAGAAAAGAGAGAGAGTTTTTCAGGCCCACAATCTGTGAGAGAGGATACCCATCCCCAGCTTAGAAGTTCTTGGTTCAAATATCTAGGTACACATTTTTTAATATGTGTTATGTTTAAAAAGTTAAGTGTAATTTGTTTTGTTAGCAAATCTGTGTTCAACAAAACAACTGAAAAATTCAGAAACTACTCAGCTAAAAACGACCATATTTTCACTTCCACATACCTAGAGAAGAATACAAGCTTTATAAAAATAGGCCCCTGAGTCTCACTTTTCTTTATCTAGTTTATAAGTCAAAATAGGATGATGCAAATGGGATTTTAAACATTTTAAAATTTATAAGTGATGAATC
>PVIA01010424.1:0-53063 GCA_004024845.1 Tonatia bakeri
CGGGCCATGGGGTTGCTGGAGCTGTGTGAGGAAGAGTTCGGCACCGCTGACCTTTACCGAGTGCTGGGCGTGAGACGCGAGGCCTCGGATGGCGAGGTCCGACGCGGCTATCACAAGGTGTCCCTACAAGTGCACCCGGACCGGGTGGGTGAGGGCGACAAAGAGGACGCCACTCGCCGCTTCCAGGTACGTGAGTCCCGGCTCCACCAGCCGCCCGGGCTGCCAGTGGTTTTCCGGATGATTGGCCCCTCCTGGGTGGATTGCCCGGAACCGGTCTAGCGTTTTCTAATCTGTTTCTCCCGGCACGGTTTCAGTGAGAGCGGCGAGGGTGACTTTTGCATGCTCTTTCCCCGCAGATCCTCGGGCAAGTCTATTCTGTTCTGAGTGACAAAGAGCAGAGAGCGGTGTACGATGAGCAGGGAACAGTGGACGAGGATTCTGAGGTGCTCAGCCAAGATCGGGACTGGGAGACGTATTGGAGGTTACTCTTTAAAAAGGTAAAAGACTCCGGAGATGTTTCTGCGACGATTCCCTTTATTTATTCAAAAACGTTTATTTAATGCCTCGGAGGCATTGCATTTTGTATTGTACAGGAAGGGGAATTTGACCTTGAAATACACAAACATACAGGCGTTCCTTAGAACGTACGACGTGTACTGTATGTGTTTGAAGAAAAACATCTGCTGAACCGTTAGGTTGAACCATGTGTACGTGTGTATGTACATATACACACTCTTACTGAAACGGGTCTTTAATTACCTGTTGAAATGGGTCTTTAATCACCTGTTGATGTAGAGTGATTGTAGTGAAAAGGGGGGAAACTTAATTTTTTACAAGATATGCTTTACACAGCCAAATGAAAGTCCTGAGTGTTTCTCTGGGTCTCTTCACACCACCAGAAACATCACTTAAATTTTCCTGGCCATAATTTAGTAGTTCTGAAGGTTGGACTACGGAGAACTCTGGAAAAGCGTTGGTATAGAAAATTTGGTTCCTTGCAACAATTTTAACTCAGCAACTTGTATTTGGGGAGAGCTATTTTAATACCTAAATCTAATCTTAAAGTAATATTCTCAAAGGTAAAGCAAGTGTTCCTCATTTGTTTAGATATCTCTAGAAGACATTCAAGCTTTTGAAAAGACATACAAAGGTTCTGAAGAAGAGTTGGCTGATATTAAACAGGCCTATGTGGACTTCAAAGGGGACATGGATCAGATCATGGAGTCTGTGCTGTGCGTGCAGTACACAGAGGAACCCAGGATAAGGAACATTATTCAGCAAGCCATTGATGCTGGAGAGGTCCCATCCTATAATGCCTTTGTCAAAGAATCAAAGCAAAAGATGAATGCTAGGAAAAGGAGGGTAAGATTTTGAATGCTGTTTACCATTTATATCTTGACCGCCTCTGAAAAGAATTTGAGGATATTTACAGTAATGGAAATATAGACAAAACCGCAGACAAAAGTATAAAGGTTAACTTGCTGTGTAGTTCTTATTAAATAAAATGAGCATATCAGCTCATCAAGAGAAACTTGTCCCTAGTATGTTGTGCTCAAGAGCAATTTACTACATGGATTATTTAAATGATTACTATCGTCTTAATGCTGAAACATTCTTCACACAGACCAATTCTTTTAGCTTTTCTGAGGCATTGCTCAGGAGATAAAGTAATAGAGTCCAAATACGGTACAGATTCACCCAGATTGATTCTTGAGTTGAGTCCAGAATATGCATCTTAAAAAAAAAACTACTTAGTTTATTTTGATTGTGTCTCCAAACACATTTTGAGGAACACTTTTGGAGAACCAGGCTTTTGAGCCATGGTTCAGACACCACACACTTTTGAGACATGTGTGTCCTATATACCCATATTAAATGTGGAGTTGGTGGTAGGGGAAAGGAGCTTAAGGACAGCTGGGGTTCCCAGAGGGAGTGGATTCAAAGTAGGAAACATCTGTGCCTCTGGTCTTTTGGGGTAAACCAGACTAGTACTTAAGGAGCCATTGCTTTAACCTAATTTTCATAATCGGAAGTCCATGGAGAGCAGTGTGAGGTTTTAGATATTTGGTGGATATCTTATTTTGTATGGCTGAATCTAGAGTGTGAGTAGGTCTGCAGCTTTTAAATAAAAAATAATACACAAGGGGAAGCTGATTTATGTATGTTGAGTTGAGAGAAGTAAAATGTGTATCAGGATATCTTTTTTTGACCCTGGCCTGTGTGGCTCAGTTGTTGGAGCATCATCCTAAAACTGAAGGGTTACAAGTTTGATTCCTGGTCAGGGCCTATTACCTAGGTTGCAGGTTTGGTCCCTTGTCCAGATGCATACAATCGCCCAGTACAGGCGGTATGGAAGGCAACCAATCAGTGCTTCTCTCTCACATTGGTGTTTCTCTCCCTTCCTCTTTCTCTAAAAAGCAGTGAAAAAAATGTTCTTGGGTGAGAATTAAAAGAAAAAAATGTGTCATTTTGGCTTATAGACTATATTTAGGCTCAAGATGGCAGTTTAAGGTGGTAATCATTTTCTCAGGTGAAACTGAGCCCAGCAGTATTCAGTAATAGGATATTAGTTTAAGAAACTTCCCTAAAGTATTGGAGGAAGGGGTTGCATAGTTTTGAGAGGGACTCCAGCACACTGGAAATTGGTCTGAAAGTAGACAGTGGAAACTGTGTCTGTTTATTGGAATAAAAAGGTTCTAATGTATCATCATTCCCAGTATTAATAGTATTTATTGTTATTTAGAAAATTCGCTGGGGTTGGAACCTCTTAATAGTTTTAGTTGTTGCCCTGAAGGAAAAAAATACTTGTTGACCTTTCCCAAGGTATTCTTGTGGTATTTTGGAATCAGTGCCCTAGGAAAATTTGGCAAAAGAGGTGGCTTGAAGTCAGGTAAAGAAAGGTTAAAACCGAATTTGTTAGTGTTTATTCTGACTACTTGGGATTTTTAAAACAAGGTTGCTTTCAAGTCTGACACCAGTCACAGGTAGTAAATTGGGTTTCCAGAGGAGGAATCTGAGGTGCCTGTGTCCTGGTAATGTTTTTGAGGGCATCCGTCATTAAGTGGCCTTTCTTAGTTCTCCAAGCATTTTGTTTTCCTTCCTATAATCACATGGTTATTAATACTGAAGTACTTGGTACCCCTAACAAGTAAAGATGGGGAGAACTCAGAAATGCTTATCAGAATCAGAAGACATAACTGCTTGCTCTCAGCAATTTTGCCTTTTAATGGATGACATATTTATGCAATTTTATTCTGAGTAATCTTCAAATTGAAAGGGTCTGACAGATTTGCTTTTGGTAAATAGGATATATTTTTAGGTTGAAATGGAATCTCACGTGAGTTTCTGTTTTAGGCTGAGGAAGAGGCCAAAGAAGCAGAAATGAGCAGGAAGGAGCTGGGACTTGATGGAGAAACCAACTTGAAAGCACTCATCCAGGTAAACTTGGCAGGCTGTTTGTGAAGGCTGCTGCCTTTTCTGCATGTTCTGATTCCTGCAGTTAATACTGTCTTTGGAGTATATGTATAATGTTGTGAGTATTCTGTCTTTTTTAAGACATAATTCACATATCATATATTCATCTTTTTAAAGTGTACACTTCAAAAGTTTTTGGTATGTTCATCAAGTTGTACCACCATCTAATTCCAGAACATTTCATCGCCCTAAAAAGAAACCCCTTGTCCATTAGCAGTCAGTCCCTGTTCTCCCTTCCCAGCAGCCCCCGGCAACCACTAAGCACTTTTGTGTCTCTGAATATTCTCGTATTTTGAAAGTTTGTGTTTTAATTCTCAAACAGAGCAGACAAAAGGATCGGCAGAAGGAAATGGACAATTTTCTGGCTCAGATGGAAGCAAAATACTGCAAACCTTCCAAACAAGGAAGGAAAAAAACAGCTCTCAAGAAAGAAAAGAAATAATGAAATTTTCTCTTCAAAAGTTATTAGGTATTATCTGATGGCATTGTAGGCAAAAGGTACAGTCAAGATCTGAAGACAAAAGTCAGTTCAACCCTTAGGAAAAGTTGTCTTTCCTGACTGAATTATTTAAATTAAGTGTATAACCAGAGTCACTCAAACTGATCTTAGTATATTCTAGAAATCCTCTGACATCCTGTGAAGTCCTCCTATGAAGGAATTTGGTGGTGATCCTTGAGGTGAGAGGGGGAGACTGGTATACTTCTGACAGCACTTGCTTCTGTGGATCTTCTGTACAAGGGACTTGATCTAAAATGTGGGTCTGTCCATACTTCCTTTACCAGCTGTCATTGCTACACAAGAGTGAACTGCAGAGTGATGTGGGTGTTTATTACGACAGGTATTCAGAGTGATGTGGGTGTTTATTACGACAGGTATTCCACTTAGCAAGAATGCCTTCAGAATACTTGCTGGACATCTATCTTCCAAATACTTGACAGTTTGCTTTTGGTCTTAATATTCTTAAATAGATCCTCTCTGTCTCTGTTTGTTTCACTCAACCAGGTTTTGTACTCCTTGCTTGAAGTATGGGAGAAATAGTTGTTCACACAACTTCAGGCATCTTTATAAGGCTTAACATGATTAAACAAGTAAAGCATGATTTGAGTTTTAAATGATCATTTAAACTGCTGGAATATTACTGCTAAATGTTTTTGGGCAGGTCACTGAGCTTGTCTGAACTTGTTTTCTCATCCATGAAAGGGTGAGGGAGTTTGGGTAAATGACTTCTTAGAGGCTTTTCTGGCTCTTAACTCTGATTTTGAAGGAGAAGCCATCAGTGGTTTGTTTTCATGCACTCATGGTATTGATTTGCAAGAATAGTACAGAGATTTTCACTTATATGTAGTTGAATCGTATGTATTAGAATGTATGGAAGGATTTTAAGGACTGTTCAACTTAAAATCTCTGGCTTGTAGAGTAATATTTTCAATGCCATATGCATGAAATAAGCCTTCTGTTACTGAGCTTTACATATCATAATTTATCAGATAAGCAAGCACATGACATGTTTTCAGTTTGTGGACTATGCACAGATTTAAAAATATACTCTTTAATTGTATTAAAATATAATTTAATGCAGGTTGTTTGAAGCATCTGTCTTCATATGACAGCATTAGAACACTTTGATATAATACAAAAATTACCCCACCTTATGATCTCTTGAATTTATCCCTCTGAAGATTAATGAGATCTAAAACTGGTATAATCATTAAAGTTGAATGAAATTTAAATACAATAAAGCCATAGTTCAAACTGTGGCTGCGTTCATGGGTGCACTCGGGAGAAGGTCCAGGGTAAAATTAGAAGAATGTCTAAGTTCTCCGCTTCTGCTCTTAGTACATGTTCATGCTGGAATAATCACCAGGGGTCTGAAATTTTAGGGCATTGCATCTTTCTGGCTCACTAATAGAAAGATTCTATACATTTTTAAATTGACTTTTAGAGCTGAAGGAGAAAATCTGGCAAGTTAAGTTTAGTATATGGGAAAAAATATGACCACTAAAGAAAAGCAATATAACCTGATACTAAGCAGTCATTGTGAGGTTGAGCTGTCCTATCTGAAAGAAGTAATGTACATTACGGTTTATCACGTATGCGACTCTACACCAGTGTTTAAATTGATGTGTTTAAGCTACTCCCCCCTTCTGTATCTGTCCGTGGGGTGGACATCTAAAGAGAAAGCTTTAGGAATGACATCTGTTTGATGAGTTGGTCAGATTTTTGACAGCCCTGTCTGCTAAAAATGATTTAAAACTGAGTACAGCTCTCCAGAAATTAATATAAGCACAAGTATTTCAAAGCCAGTGATGACTTAATGTTATCAATAATTTGCTGCTTTTTGTGTATGTATAGTCTTATAGAATCCTATAATAATTGAACTGTTCATTGTTAACAGACAACATGAGCAGCGATTGGGAGTAACTATTCTTTTGTTTTGTCTTTGGTACAAACTTTACTGTCTGTCGGAATAGGTCAACGTAATGCTGAAAGAAGACAGTAACTGGAGATAGAAACAGTGCCCATGTAATCTTTGGCAGATACTCTTTTCTTAGCAGTTGTACCAGAATAACTCTCCATGAAGATAGTTTCAAGTTGTCTCTTCCATGCAAACTCTGCATCACATGAACACTGGCGTCTGAAATCTTCCCACATGTTTGCTGCAGCCTGAAGCAGGTTCTTCTCATTTGCCCTATGGTCCCTGCCTGGTTCTAGAGACTGGTCCACTTCTGTTTTGAGACTTTGTAGATCCATGTGGTTGAGGACCTGTAAGATAAAGAGGACATCATAGAGTGACACATTAGTAGATATTAGATTTGGTAACCTCAAATTCATATCTAAGGGCTTTTTTTTTTGCTCCAATAACCAGGTGAACTTTAAATTTGGAGACTGGGAATGAATAGTAAAGTATATATTTGCCAAGGCAACGAAAGTCTTATGTATTTATGGAAAAATGTCTACATTAAGATATGAAAGCATAGCCTAAGTTTTAGAGAAGTTTTCACTAATTGAAAAAGAGTAAAATGTTTCACTTAACTAAATTTTACACTAGTTACACCTGACCATGAGCATGGCTGAATTTAATAACTCAGCTCAGAGGCAGGATTGCTTTTCTGTGAAGACTGATCCAAGAAAATAATCCATTGAAAGCATTCAAAGACTACCATACTGCCACTAAGAACTGAACAAAGAGAATTCACTTGGACTACAGAGATTGTTTGGGGCAGATTACTTTTTAATGTACTTGCTGATTTATTAACAGGAGACATACTAACTGCCCCACTTCTAAATTTCACCTATGACATAATGAGAATGAACTTGATTGCAAGAAGACTATTATAGGAAGAATTAAGACATTCTTAAATTTTCTCCCATCACTCAAGGGAAAACAGAAGCTACACGATATAATGTAAAAACTAAAAAGTAAATGGGATAGAGTCAAACTCGGCATATCTTGCCATTTTAGAGTTATTTTATCTTACCTTATTGGCCTTGCAGGTTAACTGACCAGAGCAGTTTATTCTATCACAATATGCATCTTGCCTACATAATATTAATGCAGTGTTTGAATGTTAATGAAAGTAACTTATTTGGCTGGATTTTTTTTTTTAATTAAAGAAAAAGTAGCCCTGGCTGGCGTAGCTCAGTGGATTGAGCGCGGGCTGCGAACCATAGCATCGCAGTTTCGATTCCTAGTCAGGGCACATGACTGGGTTGCAGGCCATGGCCACCAGCAACCACACATTGATGTTTCTCTCTCTCTCTCTCCCCCCCTCCCTTCCCTCTCCAAAAATAAATAAATAAAAAATTAAAAAAAAAAAAAAGAAAAAGTACTGTTTGCCTTGCCAAAGTAGGGAGAGGAAAATTTACATACTGTATGAAAACAGAAGTCTGGAACTTTTTGGCTCTGAACAGTAGAGCTTTCCTCAATCTTTTTATTATATCCCATCTTCCAAAATGAATTTGAGGTGACTTGCAAAGATGTAGGAAAATGAAATATAAAAGCCAAAGGAAAGGAAAATAAGCATAGAGTTAAAAAAAGACAAAGCCAGGGTCCTAACAGCCACACAGTGGTAGAACAACAGTCTTGGCCCCACCTGTCCCTGCAGATGCCCTCCCAGGTCGGGCTTGATGAGGATACTCAGCCATGCATGAATGATACTGTGTGTCCAGCTGAAAAGGAAAAGAGACACTTATAATGCTGTTTCCCCCAAAAGGTAATATGTTAGATTTATAGGGAAAACCTTCAAATTGGACAAAGTAAATAGCATTTTCCGCTAATCTGAGGGACAAGTTGGCTGAGTGCACCCTCTTACATTCCAAGGGAAAAATCCCAAGCCAGAGGCCCACAGAGCCATTTGTTAATATGTAAAAGTTGTAAGTTCTACAGCTTTATTAATATGCCTTTAAGAAAATCTTAGCATTTGTAAATAATCTGTATGGTTTCATATTCCTAAATGTAATTGGCTGCCAGGGGAATTTAATACAATTTCTGTTGCCTGCTGACTGTTTAAAACAGTGAACAGCATTTTCAGCTGCATTGAAACATCCATGACTTCTGTACTTGAAATATCATATGAAACATTTCAAAATTATAAAGGTTTTAAGATCTAAAATATTAAAATGTGAAATATCATAAAATAAAAGCTATCCATGCCATCTCGCTGGCACTTCTGGAATAAAAAAATAGCCTTCAGTTCCATGTCAGAGCATTATAATCAAGAGATTTCAGGAATTTTTTTTTTCTGTTTGGAGCCATATGTTTGGATCAGGGGTCAGCAAATTTATTCCTAGTGGGCCAGATAGTAAGTATTCTAGACTTTGTGGTACACAGTGCTGTTGGTGGAACTACTCAGCTCTACAGTTGTACTGGGAAAGCAGCCAGAGATAGTACATGAATGAGCATGACGATTCTGCCCTAAAAAACCTTATTTTTTAATAAAAACAAGTAGTAAGCCAAAGGCCCATGAATACTGACTCCCATTCTGGGTAAGACCACCAAGGAGCAGAGTGCTTGCCTGGCAGTGCCAGGCCCAGGACTCAGATCTAGTGCTTTTAGTTACACTGAGCTGCTAGCTCATATCCCTTTTCACGACGGCAAATTGAGAAAGAAATGGCTATGATAAGAAATTTTTACTTTTGTTCTAAAACTATAAAAATGAAGAAACTTGAATTTTTTCACATGTTCACCTTTACTCCTACGGCAACCAAAAATTAAATGTTTGATATGAGAATCTAGATACAGAATATAATCAATATATACTGCTTAACAAATGTTCTGAGTCAAATTATGAGAAGACACATTTAATAAAGGTTCTCAGACTTTCTAGGGTTCACATTGAGTAAGAATCAGAAATGTTCATGTTTCCCTTTTGCCTGTGTTTTGAGTGCCTCACCCTAGAACAAGCCTCCTGAGGTCTACTGGGGTAGATGGTGTCCCCCCCAAAGTTTATATCCACCTGGGACCTGTGACTGTGGCTTTATGTGGAAATAGTCTCTGTGCCCATATAATCAAATTAGGATGCAGTCTGACTGGATTAGGGTGGGCCCTAAACCCAATGACTGGTATCTTTATAAGAGGGAAAACTGGGAGAAGGCTATGTGAAGATAGACAAATCGGAGTGATGCAGTGGCAAGCCCAGGAACAGCAGGGATTGCTGGCAACTCCCAAAAGCCAGGAAGAGTCAAGAAAAGAGTCTGAAGAGAGAATACGGCTCTGCTGACACCTTGGTTTTGGACTTAAGGCTCTGGAACAGAATAAATTTCTATTGCCCCCAGTTTGTGATAATTTGTTACAGTAGCTCTAGGAAACTAATATAGTGTCCCATTCATTCATTCTCATTCTAGTGGAGGAAAGATTGTATGCTTCAATGTAGAGCCTAAAGATGATGCTTCAGGCTCTAACAGTTCAAGGGTTATGAGTTGGAATCAGAGGGCTGCAAACACCACAATCCTGGAAACACTGTGTGGCTCCTTGTTCCTGGGCGCTGAGTGTGGCCCAGTCACTTCCCCAAGCGTAGCAAGCCCTCTTAGCCCAAAGCAGATGAGGAGGGGCCGATCGCTGAGTGTGGCCCAGTCACTTCCCCAAGCGTAGCAAGCCCTCTTAGCCCAAAGCAGATGAGGAGGGGCCGATCGAGCGTACCACTGGGCAAGGTCAGGGTATGACAGCCAGTGTCCCCAGTAAGGTTTTTCTATCACTTGCTGAAAAGTAAAAGGGCTAGCAAACGTACACGGAATGATAAGGCACGGCTAGGCATCTTAAACAGCTAAAAAAATTCCTAAGTCCCAAGTTGCCCATCTACCAGTCCACATCGATATCTGACAGCACTATTGGTGCAAACTACATGAGAGCAGCATTAGAGAATGAAGTTATGCTGACCAAATATGCACTGAGGTTTAACTTTTCTGGGGGGGCTTATTCTCAGAAATACCCAAACTTTAAATTTTTTAGGTTTTGTAATTCATATATAAGGCATTTGTATTTGTGTGTTACATGCTGCTGAGTTGGCTGACTCCTGCTGACCCTGTGAGTCATGTCCGCAGAGTCCTGTCCTCAACAGCCCTGCTCAGCTCCTGCAGACATGCCTATGGCTTCTGTTACGGAGTCAGCTCATCTCATATTTGGTTTTCCTCTTTTCCTGCTGTCTTCTACTTTTTCCCAGCATTATTGTCTTTTCCAGAGAATCCTGCCTTCTCATGACGTGCCTGAAGGAGGACAGCTTCAGTTTTGTCATTTGGCCTCTAGTGATGTTTCAGGCCTCATTAGCATTTTATAATACTTTATTGCACAAGTTAAAAGACTGGCAAGAGTCCCGTTAGAATTTCAACAAAATGTTCTTAAAACACCATTTTCATTGTTAGAACCTCAACTTTTTTTATGCTTTGAGTTGATTGATCCACTATGAGTCTTAGGTCTGCTAGACTAGTTTTTTTTTTTTCCTTTCCCCCAACTATCAAGACCATAGAGAAAATGTCACTACCAAAAATGACTGAGTTGTGTTGGGCCTGGAGAAGAAGTCAGGTAAAAGGAGCCTCTCCTGGGGTTGCTGATGATTAGGCTCATCCACCACTGCACTTCGAGCACGATTAGCATCACCGTGGGTTTTCTGTGGCAGAGACAAAATTACAGAAACAATTAAAACAATTTGCTATGTGTGCCCTACATGAACCCTACCAAGCCAAGCACCTCCAGTTCCATTGCCATTGAATAGAATTCAGTATTGCTTTAGGCAAAATATAATATAAATTATAAGGCCAGAGTATAGGTCCTACAGAATTACTGTCCATGTGGTTTTATAAGCACATGGAAAGGCAACAGGGGACAGACATACCGTTTGCCTTTGTGCCCCCACAGTGCTCAGGTGTTCCACTTCAGCTGTGCCAATAGGTGGCAGCAGATTATTTCGGCTCAGAGGCATTGGTGAGGGAGAAGAGAGGGAGTCAGCCACCACTTGGCTGCAGATCAAGCAGTGAACACCAAGACATGAAAGCATAAAGTTAGAACAACACAAGCAAACTGATCAGGATAAATTAAACAGATGAATTTAATGTCATACACTGAAAACTTTAACCTGGTTTAAGTTTTTAAGTAAGAGATCTCAATGAAAGGACTGTGAGTTTTTTCATGGTATTTTATGATTTTTCTTGAAACTATCCTGAACACAGCAGAAGTTGAGCCTTTCTCTTACAGAAAATTGGAATAAAAGTTTGCTCTGCTCTAGCTTGTGTGACTCGGAGGACTGAGTGCTGGCTTGCGAACCGAAAGGTCATCAGTTCAATTCCCAGTCAGGGCACATGGCTGGGTTGTGGGCTGGGTCCCCAGTTAGGGGCATGCAAGAGGCAACCAATCCATGTATCTCTTGCACGTCAATGTTTCTCTTCCTTTCTTCCCCTCTCTCTAAATAAATAAAATCTGTAAAAAAACCTTTTCCTCCTATCTGTTGTTGCACTTCTCTACCAATAATGGATTTGTAATTTCACATCTGATGGAATTCACTGTTCTGATTGTCCTTTTCACTAATAACTATAATTCCCAGGAAAGGTCCTACACTCCCATTTTCTTCCATGGAGTTTGGAACAGTTGGCTGTGTTACTCATACCTGAGACACTAATTGAAACTGAGTGATACTTTCATGTCCATGAAAAAACAAAGCAACTTCTTTTTTCACTTTGAAAAAATGCACTGTCAGAAGGGATGAGAGAATTATACATCAAGACCACTCACTCCTAAATGAATGAATCTACAGCTATATCAGCATGGAGACAGCCTCAGCAACATAATAAAATAGTGAGCAGGTGAGGTGAACCCCAGTGTCCTGACAAAAGATTTTTGGTGGTTTTGGATATCTCTTTTAGTGAGTGTTGGGATAAATTATAATGAGAAATTGAAAAATAAAAAGAAATACCATGTTAGGAGACAAGTATAGTGATGTGCTTAATTTAGAAGCTGAATTCAAAACAGTTATGACATTATTTCATACCCTTGATCATAATTCTAGAAATCAACCATCCTGCATTTTATGAATTAATAAAAAATTTAATTGTAAAAATTGGTGTTTTTTGCACAGTGAGGCTCAGTGTGTAGCAAATGAAGGGTGAGAAAAGAGAAGAGGATATGTGTAGTGTTATTTCCTAAGAAGTGCCGAGGGGTATTTTTCCTGGAATATAAATTATAAGCAATGACTTCTCTAAGGTTTATGAACTTTTCATTGTCAGTGGAATAAGCAGTTTCCAGTGGAACAGAAAACATTAAAAGAGAATTAACTATTATTGTGGGGTAAACTTTACTGAACATGTTCCCACTAGGGAAAATAATAAAATACATATACCTTTTATTTATTTGGTAACCGTCACTGAAGTATTTTAGCCAACATTTTATTTGTAGAAATAAAAATCTTCAGCTAAATCAACAGAAAGATCCAGTATCTGTGTTCACATTTAAACCAATTTTTTTTTTTTGTAGTGGATGGATTTGAACCAGTGTGCAATCCATCGTAAGAATACATAATGATTAGTTTCTAGACATGTATTTCAATAGTATATTTAAATTAATTACATAAAATTCTTCATGAGTTTTACCACAATTTCCAGAAATTCTGCTTTTGAAACCTACACTCGGGATCCTCTGAGGATTTCTTCCACAGGTCTTGGTGTTCCAGCTCGGGAATGGCTTGTGCTGATAGGATGCAGGGTTCGTGGTGGGGGATTGCGCCTCCTGGCGGACTGCACTGTATATGACAGAGATGATGTACAAAGCTCTAGGGCTCGATTTGACCAATTTCGGGTCGAAAGGGTGGTACTGGACCCAGGCCTCATAAGTAGCTTGTCATCGAGATCTCTAGTGGCCAAAGAAACCCACAGTGAAATTGAGATTGCTCTGTACTGGGAGACATGACTCAAAGGGTGAAAAACAGACTATAAAACATTCAAGGGAGAAAAATGCAAAAGTAAAAATTAACCTAGTTTTTGGAAGTTACATTATCTAGCTCAGGCATGAGAATGTGTTTTTAAAAGAAGGGCATCATTTCAGTCATACACAGAATGGAGATTTGGGGAATACAGTTCTTATTCACCTGTTATTAGTCACTTCCTTCAGTTACCAGTGAGGGCTAACCGGAAGGGTACCTCCTCTGAAGTGCTTCCTGAAAGTTTGCCTCAGGGACTGATTCCTATCCAAGGCATTCTTTGGTGCTGAAAAATGTCACCGAAAAGACAGTGGAACGGCAAATATTGCTGCTTGGGAGTGGTGTGACTACCCCTGCAGAAATTAAAATGCCGAGCTAATTGGAACTTGCAGGGGGAGGGGTTTGGGTTCCTTGGAAATCTGGGAGCAGGCAAAAGGTCCAGAGCCTTGTGCTGCCAAGGGCAGTAGGACCACAGTAGATCCTGGTTTGCATGAGCAACTGTGAAGTAGAATACTGGTGTAAGTACTCTGATAAATAAAATACTTTGCCCATACGGTTCAGTAGCATAAACTCTGCCCTATAGATTCAGGTTTGTTTTTTAAGTGGGTGAGAGGATGTTTGGCTTTATTGTAAGGCAATGAGATGAAGGCAAAGTGAAACAGTAAAGCTCTGCCACTTGCTCTTTGACTTTCAGCAAGTTCCTCAAAACCTTTAGGCCACACTGATGTCCTCTAGTGCAAAACATGCTTCGGTGTTGGAAGGCCTTGGCAGGGAAAGGGCCCACCAAGGAACAGGGCTACGCCTCGAGCATTACAAGAGATGTTCTGGTCTTCCTGCCTCCCTGACCATTCGCGTAGGCCTTTTCTTTACATGCCCTGCTTTCATAGCCGAATTTGATTATCACCTCTAGCCAGGTGACTTCTACGTCAATTGCCAAATATGCGTATTTTCCCACAACATGGCCCATCATTATAAACTCAACACACCCCAAACCAGACTTACCTTCCCAAACAAGCTTCCCTTGAGTTTGAAATTCAAGAGTTGACTGTGATTCTTCTATTTTTATAGAATTTGATTTCTTTTGTAATCTCCTACTGTATTTCATTTCTTTCTCATCCTTTGCTACAACTTGAGTGCAGACAGACCATTAGTGGCACATGTTTGAACTCCTGCATTAGATTCCTAACCTACATTTCCTACATGTCAATCTAATATATGTTCTACTGTTGTGAAATCTTTCAAATTCCTGATTTAAATATATGTACTCCCCAACTGAAATTCATACATTGCTGGTTAGGAATATAAAATGGTACAATTACTTTGGAAAATTGTATAGCAGTTTCATTTCTAGATACTAACCAAAGAAAAATGAGAACATAGGTCCACAAAAAAGACTTGTGCAGGAATATTTATAGTGTTTTTACGTATCACAGCCCCAACTGGGAAACAGCCCAAATGTTCACTAACAGAAGAATGGATTAACAAATTGTGTACTCTCAGACTAGAATACTGCTCGGCACTAAAGGAGACAGTGACATGCAATAACATGGAGGGATCTAAAACACATGGCATTCGGTACCCCTCACAGAATGGAATGCTGCTTGGCAATAAAAATTCCAGAAGATCGTCAATAATCTTTGGCCAGAAGCATCCAAGTTCTGACCTGTCTCTTACTGTAGCAGCAATGATCTTTCTGTTCTAAGTACTGTATTTGACCATCTCCAAATCCTCTCCCACATCATTTCTCCTACCTAGAATAGCTTTACTGCTTTTCTCTGCTTTCCAAATTCCCATCTTTCAAGGACAAGTTAAAAATCTATTCTTATCTGCCAAAATGTCTTCCTTCTTTGGGGTTATCATAGCACTCACTCTGGGTACCACATACTTGGCACTCAGCCACAAAAATGCCCTATTTAGGTTTCTCTCACTCATGTGTGTCTTCTCTTTCTAATTATCTGCTCCTTGGTGGTGACCGTTTCCCTTAGATGTTTTTACTCCCAAGATGTCTGATTGCTTGGTAGCAATACATACATGTTGATTGATTGACTTTCCTTTTATTTCTCAGTGATCTACTTAAACTCTAGAATATTAGAATTTTATACTCCTTACAGGATTTTGTCCATCAGGGAGAGATTTCTTGGCTGTAGAGGCATCCCATGAACCAGGAGACCATTCACATTTGGCTGATGACCACTTGCTGCTTGACAGAGACTCATCTACATGTTAAAAGAAGATGTTGCTCATTACTGGTTGGTGAAGACACCTGATTAGTTTCCCAACTCTGCCAAAAGTTATTATTTCCAAATTAGGTCATATATACATTTTTGTCCTGTGCCTTAACTTTTGTAATATCTTGGCCAATAGCCTAGCTGGGCCCTAAGTTCACTGTCAAGATGGCAGGGCCATAGTCCTTTCCTAAATGACAGCAGGTGGGAGAAGCCTGACCAACTTAAATGAAAGCACTTAGCAGCCACTGTCATGGGGGAGAGACGACCTTCATTATTATTGTGAGAAAAGAAAACACAAATATGGAACAAAATTTTAAAAGTAAGGGTAAATGCTAATGTGATCTCTACCACCATCACACAGTCTTACACTCTACACAAACTAATTCTTTCTCCTTCATGACTCCCAGAATAGTCACCTATCGGTGAGAACTGAAATTCTGAAGGCTGTTTATTAGAAGGATTTAATCTAAGTTGGACTGACGTTAGGACCTCAGAGTCCTGTTTCTTTGCTCTCAGGTCATTGGTTTGGTCATTTCCTTTGCCGTTCACTTTCCTCCCATTTTCTCTCAAGAATGTGCGGATTAACATTTCTTTCTTTATTTCATTAACCAGAACCATTCAAGTTAACCGATCAGGACTTAGGTTTCCTAAAACATAGCCAAACCAGTTCTACATGTAGAAGTATTTTATTACTATCCAAGGAACATTAGTCCACCTGGTTCATCCTTTGATGTGATAAGGTAGTAATTGAGTAATTGAGTAATTTTTAAGTAACACTTTTCTGAACCCAGCTGTACAATATCTGCTCAGTATACCGGCAAAGCAAATACTAGAGCTGGTAGTAGAATCCAGGGTTGATGAGCTTGGCCCAAGCATCAGACTCCTTTTTCTCTTTTCTTTTTTCCCTCCCCACTACTCCCTCCTTCCCCCAAATCTTTTGCTACAGGCAACACTGGAAAATTATCATGTAGTAACTGCTACTGCATAATTATTACACAGGGATGAGACCAGGCTCCTCAGCAGGCTCATCAGCTTTCTGCAAAAAATGGCCATATTTATGTTTGTCCATAGACTTAATTGAGACCACTTCTCTCTGGTTTGCTTTTTATAGCTGCGTTGAGTACTAGACACCAAAAAGCAGAAAATTAAAAATATTAAAAACAAAAACCAGGTAGGCAGTGACAAAAAAAAAAGGGGTGGGGAAGGGATTCAAAAGATATTCCAAGGACAGAATGTTAAGGCCTTAAAATATCTGATATCTAGTCCCTATTTTCATCACATTCTTCATTCTTCCCAGAACATTTAGGCTGACCATGTAGCTGCTTCTAGATCACACAGTTAATGCATACCTTTTCAAATAGCTGACTTAGAATAAGTTAACCCTAATTTGCTATTAATTTTTCAAACAAATTAAATTTGTCAATACATAGAATCACTGGTTTATAGTGATAAACACATAACTACTGAAAAAAATGAGTCATAAATAACACATTTAATACAGATAACTCAGAGCAAACTTTTGGCAAGAATAATCTGAGGCTCTACAGTGTATTCCTCTGGGGGCTTACCAGATTTGAGGTCATTGACAGCACCTTAGACTGTGGCACTCGAGGTAAGACCAAAGGTTGTGGTTCACTTAGCACACAGGGGCTTTCCGAAGCCGATCTGGTGATTGCAACATTACTCTCATCATCTGAGCAAAAAAACAGAATATTATCCGTGGATATCTCCAGACCCACTGCAACAGTACTGTGAAAAAAAAACTTCCCTGAGAATTCATTCTCAAGCTAGGCTTCACTCATCTTTGTAGCCCAATTTTTTACCACCTGCATGGTTCCAAAAAATCCTCAAAGAATTCCATTTAAGGAATTTTCCCAGGCTTCAATGCCTATTGGTACCTGGCTGAAGGGAAAGCAAATACAGTGGCACCTCGGTACTCATAGTTAATTTGTTCTGGAACTTGTGACAAACACCAAAACCCACAAGTACCAAACAATGAAGCATTTTCTCTTGCGAGGTGGCGTTGCCACTCATGCAAATTCTGGCAAGTGCAATGACTCCTGAGCAAGCAGCCGAGTGCTGAATTTTTTTGTCATCAAAATGTGACAGGTACAGGGTGTGAGGAGTTCTGAAGTCGACAAGTACTGAGGTGTAAGTCTCTAAAGCAAAAAAAGAAAAGAAAATGTCTAGAGCAAAGCTGTGCAACAGAATATTTGCCCCGGTGGGAATGTTCTACATACACACTAACAGTGGTCTCTAGCCACAGGTAGCAAGGGAAAGCTTTAACATTTGGTTAGTTTGAGGAACAGAACTTTAAATCTAATTTTAATTAAAATTTAAATAGCCACATGTGACTAGTGACTAATAGCACTAGAGAAACCTTCACCCCATTAATCCAGGCCTCAAAGAATTTCCACACATAAAGCTACAAGATTAAAACTCACTGTTAAAAATCACAACTCACGACACAAAACAACTTGAGAAAAAGCAAGCAAAAACAGCATAATCAGGTCAGCAAAGACTTAAGAAATTGAGATTATCAAGTTCAAAATGTACAAGAAGTGAAGCAATTGAAAAAATATGAGTAAAGAGTAAGACATAAAAATAACCAAGCAGATTTGTAAAATAAAATGAAATTACGAGAACTAAAATTACTAAAAAACAAACAAACAAAAAACCCTCAGCAGAGACAATAGCAGATTGGATTCTGCTGAAGACAGACTTAGTGAACTAGAAGAAGAAAACTTAAAGAAATCCTGAATTCGGTCCAAAGCAAAGGAGGTGGAAAATATAAACTGTACACTGAGGGGCAAATTTTACTATCTGTAAATTATACCTCAGCTTAAAAAATGAAGATGTAAAACCACAATGAAACACCCCTTCATACATCAACAGAAAATTAAAGCTGATCAAAAACTACTGATAAGATTGTAAGCACAGGAACTCACGTACTCTTGGTGGATATACATAACTGGTCCTATCACTTTGGACACCTTGGTGATATCTAGTGAAGCTAAAGGTGCATTTCCATATGAGCCAGCAACATCCTCGGTGTATGCCCTGGAGGAGCTCTTGCACATATACCAGGAGGAGTGTTCAAGAATGTTCATAGCTTCATGGATCATAATTACAAACACTGGATTTTGGTGGGGTTTAGCACTTTTCACCATCAAATTTGGCTCAGAAACTGAATTCAAGATGAGAGATTATGTTTCTGAGTAAAACTAGTATCAGCTCTTGGTGGTCATTGGTTCTAAATCACACCCATGATCATTCTGTTTACTACTGTTTCATTCTGAGGAGGTATGGCTGCCCTCAACAAATATGTCCCGTGAAGCTTGTTTCCCCATTAGCAAACCAGGCTTAAAATAATTTTAAAATAAATAATAAGTATTCTTCCACAATTTATATTTTAATACTGGCTTGACTGAAAGTTAAAATGATGGTAAAAATACCAAGTTATAAAAATGAACAGATAGTTACATTTACTCAGTTTTATACACTTTTGGTTTAGAGTTGACACCTCCAAATATATCAAATTGCCATGTGGCCCTACTGTACACATGACTAGCATGCAGTTTGGCTTTTCTTTCTCACAAAAAGGCAGAAAAAACAACTCTCCAGTAGTAGGAATAGGTTTGTATCAGCACCTGAAGGTTGGCCCTAACAACAACTAACTAACTAACTGGTCCACACCAAAGCCAAAAATGCAAGTATTCTCTTTCCATGTGGTATTTTTTAAAGTAATGAAAATAGCCAACATTTATTGCATTCATAAATATTACAGGAACTACTCTATGAATTTCACATAACTCATTTATTTCTCAAATGACCATAGAGGTAAATGTTAGTAATATACTTGTTTTATAGGTAAAGAAATGGAGGCACAGCAAGGTTAAGCACCTTGTATAAGATACAAAGTTAGCGTCAGAGCCAGTGGTGGATCACAGGTTGTCTGGTAACTGTGCTTATAACCTTTATGCCACATGGCTTCTCATGTGGCTAACATTTTAGAGAAGGGGCTGGCAAACTATGGCCCATGGGCTAAATAGGACCCATTACTTGTTTTAAAAGAAATCATACTGTAGCAAAAATATCTGTAACATAAAATTTAATATTTTAACCATTTTAAAGTGTGCAGTTCATGCCATTAAGTACATGCATTGTGTTGTATAACCACCACCACTAATCCCATGCCTTTTTTCACTCCAGAGGAAAACCTCATGCCCTTTGCCATCACCTATTTTTGTAAATGAAGTTGTAAGAGTAGTTTGCTTATTCTAATTGTATAGTACTCCATTGTATGAATATATCACATTCTACTGCTGAGGGACATTTGGGTAGTTTTCCAATAGAAACTATCCAAAATGAAATACACAGAGGAAAAAAGTCCAAAAAGTATCTAAGGGATCAGTGATCAAAATATACATGCGTAACCAGAGTCCTGAGGGATGGTAAAGAGCGGGGCGGGGCAGACAAAATGTCTGAAGGCATAATGGCTAAAAACTTTCCACAAAACAATAAACCCACAGATCCTAATAGCTCAACAAACTCCAAACAGAAATAACATGAAGAAAATTACATCAAGGCACAGCATAATCAGATTGCTCAAAGCCCAGGATAAAAAAATCTTAAAAGCAACCAGAGGAAAAGAGACACGTACACAGGAACAAAGAAAAGGATGATATCAGACTTCTTGTCACAAACCATGCAAATGAGGAGACAGGGGAACAGCACTTTTAAAGTGCTGAGAGAAAAACTGTCTTTCATTCCCTGTAAAATTATCTTGAAAAATATGAAAGCAAAGTAAATTTTCATATCTACAAATGAAAGGATTCATCACTAACAGACTCACATACAAGAAATGTTAGAGGATATCCTTCAGGTTGGAAAAATTAAAACAATTTTTTACTGAAATAAAATTGACATAACAAAATTCATTATTTTTAACCATTTTAAAGTATACATGTAAGTGGGTTCTTTAACTTATATTCACAATGTGTGCAAATACCACCACTATCTAATTCAGAAAACTTCCATCACTCCAAAAGAAAGCCCATGTTCCCCAGTCCCTCTTCCTCCATTGCTTGGCAACCACTAAACTATTTTCTGTCTCTATGGACCTGCCTGTTCTGGACATTTCATCTGAATGGGATCATGCAATAACACAATATATGGCCCTTTGTGTCTGGCTGCTTTCACTTAGCATACTTTTACATAGGTTCATGCTGTAACGAGCATATTACTTAATTCCTTTTTATGAGTGAGTAATACTCCATTGCATGGCCTATTAGTTACTCAGGCTGCCACAGCAAAACACCACAGACTGGGTGGCTTAAACAACAGAAATTCATTTTCTCACAGTTATGGACGCTAGCCATCCAAGATCAAGGTGTTGTTAGGGTTGGTTTGTGGTGAGACCTCTCTTCCTGGCTTGTAGGCAGCTGCCTTTTTGCTGTGTCCTTTTGTCCCCTCTTTTCCGTGCATGCATACGAAGAGTACTGGTGTCCCTTCCTCTTCTTATAAGGATACCAACCTGACAGAATTAGGGCCACATTCTTAATTACCACCCCGAAGGCCCTATCTCCTTCACGTGCATGTGTGAAACACATGCACATTGGGTGGCAAGGGCTTAGCCATATGCATTTTTAAAAAATGCATTTATTTATTTTTAGAGAGGAGAAAGGAAGGAGAAAGAGAGGGAGAGAAACATCAGTATGTGGTTGCCTCTCACTCACCCTGCACCAGGGAACCTGGCCAACCCAGGCATGTGCCCTGACTGGGAATTGAACTGGCGATCCTTTGGTTAGCAGTCCGGCCTCAATCCACTGAGCCACACCAGCCAGGGTCAATATATGAATTTTGAGGAGGACACAATTCAGTCCATAATGCATGATTCACCAAATTTTCTTTATCTATTCACCAGTTGGTAGACATTTGGGTTTTTTCCCCTTTTTGATCATTATGAATAATGCTACTATGAACATTCATGCACAGGCTTTTTGTGGGTATGTGTTTTCAATTCTTTCAGTTATATACCTTTGAGTGGAATTGCTGTGTCAAATGGTAATTTATATTTAACCCTTTGAGGACCTGCCAAACTGTTTTCAATGCAGCAATGGCTACGCCACTTTATATATTCACTAGCAGTGTGTGAAGGTCCCAGTAATCTCCGCGTTCTCACCAACACTTGTACTGTCCTTTAAAATATGTATATCCATCCATTTTAGCAGGTATGACATCGTATTTGATTGTGGTTTGGTTTTGATTGGCATTTCCCTAATGAATAATGATCTTGAACATCTTTTCATTTACTTATTGGTTATTTGTGTATCTTCTTTGGAGAAATGGCTATTCAAATTATTTGCCCATTTTTTTAATTGGGTTGTTTGTCCTTTTGTTGTTGAATTGTAGTTCTTTATATATTGTGGCTGCTAGATTCTTATGAGTTGTATAATTTGTGCTTATTTACTCCCATTCTGTGAGTGATTTTCTCACTTTTCTTGATAATGTCTTTGATACAAAAAGTTTATTATTCTGATGAAGTCCAATTTATCTACTTTTTTCATCATTTGTGGACTTGGTGTTGTGTCTAAGAATCCACTGCCAAACCAGGCAATAAACCCACAGATGCAAATAGCTCAACAAACTCCAAGCGGAAGCAACATGAAGAAAATTACAAGACATAAGCTCATGCCAATCATGAAGATAAACTCTAATGTTTTCTTCTAAGAGTTATATAGTTGTAGTTCTTAAATGTGTGTCTTTTTTCCATTTTTAGCTGATATTTTGTATATGGTGTCAAGTAAGGTCCCAATTTCATTCTTTTCCATGTGGCTATCTAGTTGTTCCTATACCATTTATTGAGGAAACTATTCTTTTCCCCATTGAATGATCTTCACACTCTTATTGAAAATCAATTGGTCATAGATGTGTGGGTTTATTTCTGGACTTTTGAATGTGTCCTATGCCAGTATCACACTGTTTCAATTATTGTAGCTTTGTGTTAAGTTTTAAAATCAGGAAGTGTGACTCCTCCAACTTTGTTTTTTTTCAATATTGTTTTGTATATTCAGGGTACCTTGCATTTCCATATGAATTTCAGGATGAGCTTGTCCATTTCTGCAAAAAAAATGCAGTTAGAATTTTGATAAGGAGTGTACTCAACCTGTAGATATATTTTGGGGGTGTTGCTAGCTTAAATGATATTAAATCTTTCATCTACAAACACAGCCATCTTTCCATTTCTTTAGGTCTTTTCTAATTTCTTTTAATAATGTTTTGTAGTTTTCAATGTACAACTCTTGCACACCTTTAAGTTTATTCCTTCGTGTTTTATTCTTCTTGATGCTGTTATAAATGAATTCTTTTCTTAATTTCCCTTTCAATTGTTCATTGCCAGAGGCTGAAAGAAATTTGAGAAGCATGATGGAGAAGGCATAAATTGCCTTGAACAGATTTAGTAGAAATCTGGATTTGGAGGATGCTGTAGGAGATGGCTCCAAAGGAAATGAGGAACCTTTTATTAGAACGTGGAGGAAGGGAGATGTTTGTTATTTGGTGGCAAAAAGGTTAGTGAAATGATCTCCTGTGGTAATGTGAAAATCTGAACTTGTAAGTGATGATCTTGGTTATATAGCTAAAGAGATTTCCAGTCAAAGTGTTGGGGGTGAGGTCTGATTTTTTTCTTGCTGCTTATAATAAAACATAAGAGTGATAAATTAAGGGAAAAACTATTAAACATAAGGAAACCAGGACCTGATGAATTTGGAAATTCTCAGTCTCTCTAGATGGCTAAAGATTCCAAAGAAAGAAGGCTGTCAGACCTCCAAAATTCTACTGGTAGGAATCAGCCTGGTAAATCTACACTAGCTGCAAACACGTGCTACCTTCATGAGACAGGAAAGATGACTCAGAGGGTGAAACCAAGAGCCCAGACAGTGGAGCGGAAAGCTGAGAGGATTATTTGTAGGCCTTGAAACTTAATGAAGGAGCTCCCAATATTTTCCCAATTGGATTTCAGAATTTCATATGGATCCCTTTTTACTCCCCATCCCCCTCCCCTGCCTTTCTAACTGGAATGTCTATAACTGTTATTCTTTCTCTGGCTCACTGTTATGTGAAGTCAGATTAACTTGTCTCTAGGAGTGAAATAGTTAGATTACATAGTTAGATGTTTACATACCTGTGTGCATAACCTTTAGTTTCACAGGTCTGTGGATGGAAATGAATTGTGCCCCAATAACTTATTTAATGAGTTACATCCAAGAACTTCATTCATAGAAGGACCTGGTTTAGATGACAAGATGTTTGGACTTCTGATTTAGGATGAATCTCTTGGGAACCTTAGAAGGGAGATGAGCGTATTTTGCATGTGGGAGCACATGAGTCATTGGGGACCGGTGGGAGGATTGCAACGGACAGACTCCAAGGTGGCTCCCCTATGATGCTCACCTCTTGGTGTTCACACCTTTGTGTAATTCCCTCTCTTTGAATGTAGGCAGATGGGCAGGACATGTAACTTTCCAGAGCAATAGGTGATGGTAAAAGTAAAGGGAAGTCACTCCCATGATTATGTTACATTATATAAGCTTTTGTCTTGCTAGCATACTAGTTCTCAGTCTTGCCAGTTTTGAAGAAGAAAACCGCCATGACTACTATATCTATAAGAAACTGAGACTTTCCAAGAACACACAAAAGGGGAAGTGGATCCTTTTCTACTGTAGTTGAGCCTCTACATGAGAACCCAGCCCTGGCCAACACCTTGACTGCAGCCTTTTAAGATCCCAAGTAGAGGACTAGCCAAGCCATTCCTGGACTTTTGACCCACAAATCTATGAGATAATAAGTATATATTGTTTGAAGCTGCTAAGTTTGTGATAATTTTTTGTGCAACACACAGAAAACCAACACAAACAATTCTTGAAAAGTTAAATATACATTTAATCACGTAATCCAACTATTCCACTTGTAGAAATTTACCTAAGAGAAAAGGAAATATATTTCCCAAAAATTCTTGTACACTAGTGTTCATAACATCTTTACATGTAACAGCCCAATGCTGAAAACAATACAAATGTCCATCAGCCAATAAATGGATAAATACATTATGGAACAATGGAATACTAAGCAATACAAGGAATAAATTATTGACTCACACAAGGACATGGATTAATCTCAAAACAGTCATGATGAGTGAAAGAACTGATAGAAGAGTAAATGCCATATGATTCCGTTTATATAAAATTCTGCAAAACAAGAAATCCATAGTGACAGAAAGATGAGCTGTCACTTGGGGCTGGTGGGTCAGGCAAGGGCAGGAGAGAGGGATCACAAAGGTCATTTTGAGGTGATGGGTATGTTCACTAGATTGGCTATTTCATGGGTTTATACACAGGTCAATTTATCAAACTGTATACCTTAAATATGTATGATTTATTTTATATCTATTATTCTTCAATAAAGCAGTTTAAAGATGTATTTGCCACTTGCACATTTTATTGTCACAAATAATTATATTCAAAGAGAAAGCATAATCCCCATCTAGTTACCATAGACTAGCCCTTGTTACTCATCTACTCATTCTCAAACATTTTCTAAACATCTCTTAGTTTCTGTGGGAAATACAAATACCAGTCCTTTGCACTAATGAAGCACATATTCTAACTGGCTGGTCAGTGCTTGGAAATCATAAACAATTGTCATTTTATATTGTTTCACGAAGATCCTTACCAGAAGCAAATCCCTCCCAGTGAGTACGTGTCAACTGCTCCATGCAGCTCAGGACCTTGCTCCACACGTCATCAAACACATGAGCAAGGACATCCTCTGTCATGCAGTAAAATGGAGCAATGGGAGGATACCCTAATTTCTGTTTCTCTGTAGCTGCTTCTGCTTTCTTTCCATGAAACCCCTCTTCCCTGTAACAGAGCAAGATGGAAAGACTTCATGGTTATTCTTCACTGAATGCTCACCACTGTCCTTTGTGTTCCTTAGGAGTGTGACTTGTGCCCCTACCCCCACCCCTTGCCTAGCATATGTAGCACATGCTTTAAGCTGCCCTATGGACAAAGGGAGACTACAGAGGAGACTGCATTTCCAATATTACCCCCACCCCACCCCACTACTCTGCCAAAAATGGAACAAGAAAAAGACTGAGAATCATTGTGATTTTTTAGCTTTAAATAGATGAGCGTTGCCAATTGAGTAACAAGCTGTGACAAGCATACAGAAATCATCTTTTTTTGTTGTAATTGGATAATTTATTTTTTTTTAAGATTTTATTTATTTATTTTTAGAGAGAGGGGAAGGGAGGGAGAGAGGAAGAGAAACATTGATTGGTTGCCTCTTGCATGTCCCCAACCAGGGATCTGGCTCACAACCCAGGCATGTGCCCTGACTGGGAATTGAACCAGTGAACTTTGGTTTGCAGGCCGGTGATCAACCAACTGAGCCACACCAGCCAGGGCTATAACTGGATAACATTTAGATTAATATTAACGTGACATATTTAATGATGTGCTCATCACTGTGATTAAGTTCCATAATTATTTAAGACAATGATTCATTAGGGAAACAGTCAACATAGATTATTAAAATACTTTTACTAATCCAAATAAGCATTTGCCAATTGGCTGGAAATGACAAAGAGGGGAACCCAACAGCACAGGAAGCTACTCTGAGGCTCTTCTGGAGACTGTGTATCTGGAACTCCGAAACTCCCAGCTAGCCAAGTTCTCTTCTGCAGCAGGGAGTGCCAATAGCCCCACAATGCTGGGGGTGCAGGGGGAACTAGCTGATGTGCTTACTATGACAGATGTATTCTAAACCAAGACAAAGCCAGTTCTGGAACTGGCTTGGGGTAGGGAGAAAGATCTCTTAGCTTCCTTCTACAGTGCCGGTTACCCCCAGGCAGCAGAGGTCGCAGAACTAAACAGGAAACTGTTGGCGGAAAGAGGGGTGCTAAGAGGTTTATGCAGGGCAGTCAAAGCTCCTTTCCCAAGGAGAACATTTGAGGAAGGAAGTCTAATTAGTATTAATTGTATTTAAATTTATATTTCTTTTTAGAGGAGATAACACAGTCACATGATGAAAAATTCAAATTGTAGAAATGTATTCATGCCGTGAAAAATAAGTCTCCTACATCTCTTCCCCCAATGCCCATTCCCCAAAGTAAACATTATACATCAGTCTGGAGAAACAGTTACATTATACACTGTACTGCACGGAGTTCCTTTATTTAACAATGTATTTTGGCCATGGATCCCTATCAGTACACATAAATCTGCCTCTCTTAAAAAACAGCTTAAGAGTATTCCATTGGATATATTCAGTGTGTGTAATGCACCTAACTAGCTGTTATCGATCAACCAACTTTTTGCTCTTAGAGTCAATGCTGTAATTAATATCCTTGTGCTTAGTTCTTTAGCTGCATGGGTATTATATCTGCAGGGTGAATTCCTATAAATAGGATTATTATATCAAAGGGCCTATGCATTTCAGTTTGAAAGATATTGCCCACTCTCCTCTAAAGAGGCAGTGTAATTCTCCAGTGGTAAAATAACACGCCTGTTTTCCCATTCAAGTAATTATCACACTACTTTTATTCTCTGCCTTACTGTCTGGCAGATAAAATAGTATCTTATTATAGTATTAATTTGAATCCCTACTTGTGAATGAGACAATTTCACTTCATATACAGAGTGGGGCAAAAGTAGATTTATAGTCGGGAGCACGTGAAACAGTTTATTCTTGTATTATTTATTAATTACTGTATCATTTTCCATGTGAACAACTGTAAACCTACTTCTGTCTCTCCTTGTGCTTAAAATTCATTTTCTTTTTATGTGAACCATTCATGTTCTTTGCCTGTTTAGTCCTTAGTTTTTTTTATTATTAGTGTACATATTAAGGAAATTAGTCAGTCTTTGTGTATGCATGAACTACATATGTTTTTCCAGTCTGTCATCTGTCATTTGACTTTTTATAGTTATTTTAAAGAATTTTTAAATGACTTGTGTATTCTGTGTTATGGTTAGGAAGGCCTTACCTATTCCCAAATTATTTTTATGTTTTATTTTTTTATTTATTGACTATTTTTTTGAGAGAGCGAGACAGAAAGACAGATAGAGACATAGATTTGCTGCCCCACCTGCTCATGCACTCATCGGTGGTTTTGGGCGCGTGCCCTGATCAGGGATCTAACCCACAGCCTTGGTGTATCCAGAAGACACTCTAATCAACTGAGCTACCCAGCCAGGTCAAATTATTTTTTAAAAACAATCTTTCATAATTTATTTTTCCCTAAATTTATATGATTTCACTGTCACATTTAAATTTTTTACATGTATGAAATTTATTTTTTGTAAAGAATAAATTAGGAACCTTATTTTTTCCAGACAGTTTATCTATGTTGCACCAAAATCATTTGCTGAACCTACTGTATATATTAATTTCCTGTTGGTGTTTTGGTTTATTTCTGGGCCTTCACTCTTTTAAATTAGAAACATTCTAACAGTCCAACAACTGTCATTTTTCAGTCAATATTTCAGTGGTATCTCTAAGGTGAATGCTGCTTTCTAAAAAATCTTCCCTGTACTACCTGAAAATTCATTTGGGTTTACTATCAGGAAAAGGGAAAGAGATGCCCTAGGGGATACCTATATATTTACATCATATTTTAAATTAGTTAAATTGGCTTTATTTTTATAAGTTAAAACCGAGGGAGAAGACTGACTTGAGGAAAAAGGAAAATAGAGATAATCTGACTCACACCAGGTGAAGTAAAGGGAAAGGGGGCGGTCTCCAGAAAACTAAAAGAACCCAATTATAATCTTTCGCTAGCTCAGTGTTGTTATGTACAGGAACCTGGGTTATGTTTAACTGACCCTAGGATGTGTACATTGAGCACATGAGTAAGCATGGCTTAGTAGGCAATATGATGGGAAGAAAATTCCAGAATCATTGACACAATACTAGCTAGATCTAACCAAATCCTCATAGCCTAAAATGAAATTTTCACTCACTTCCAAATATGCTGCTGTGACTATCAATTCTGGAACTTTTAAAGGCTTGAGGGAATAGTTTAAGAGTTCAATGTTTCAGCCCTGGCTAGTGTGGCTCAGGGAACTGAGTGCTGGCCTGCAAACCAAAAGGTCATTGGTTTGATTCCCAGTCCGGGCACATGCCTGGGGTGTGAGCCAGGTCCCCAGATGGGGTGTGTGAGAGGCAGCTGATAGATGTGTCTCTCCCACATCAGTGTTTCTCTCCCTCTCTTCTCCCTCCCTTCCCCTCTAAGAATAAATAAAATCTAAAAAAAAGTTTAATGTTTCAGAAAGGTAGCATAGAATATAAAGAGAACACTGGATTCAGAATTGGATAAGGTTTTAGTTTTAGCTTTACCTGAGACAAATCATTTAACTACTCTGATTCTCACCTCTCCTGTAAAGAGGGTAAATAATATCTATGTCACTATCTATCTAGTATTTGGACTATTGTCAGAATATAATCAGAATAGATATAAGTAAGCATTATTAATTACAGAGTCTGTGTTGAACATAAGGGTTTTTATATAAACTATATGTACCTTTTTCAAACAGGATTTATGTAAATGAAGTTCATATCTCTTCAACTGTTCTTTTAAAAAGTTTCAGTGATTCCATGAGTTACTGGTGATAATTTACAAAGGGTAAAGTCAAATTATATGGAGAAAAAAATTACTTCATTTAAAAATGTTTAATGTCAAGAAGAGGCAAATGATATACACAGGAAGAAAAAACATAAGGAAGTCTGGTAGGTGGAAGTAATAGGGATTTATATCAACTAAGCACATGAACTCTGGATACATGAGAAGTAATAGAAAAGTAGTAACAAAAAGTGACATAAATCTAATTATAGGTAATGTTGGTAGTATACTTTAGAAAAAGTAGATACTAATACATCAAAGAGGAGAGGAATAAATAGCTTAAAAGACGTATAACTCACGTATCTGTGTGGTCAAATGCTAGATATTCCTCTATTACCCCTTCAGAGAGGATCACACAGTCTTCCTCTTCTTTTCCCATAGAACACAGGCTAGGGGGGTTGGCAATGGAAGATGCTTTATGAGCATAAGGACTTGAAAAATGTAACTTCTTTCCCCTAATACCAAATCTGGGACAGAAAAAAGCAAATAACAATTATGTACAACATCAACAGTTCTCCCAGCAACTCAGTCACATGGGTTTCAGCTCCAAGTCCCTTGTCCTGGTGACACTTTCCTGTGCTACCATAAACCTTAATGCCTATGAATCCTCAGAACAGGAAGAATAAATACTAGCCATACACTTACCTGCTTAGGTGTATTATGGAGTATTGAACACTGCTTGGTATCTTTTCAGTTGCAACAACTGTGGCTATAAAATAAATTTTTTTAAATCTAAGAATATTTACATTCATAATTGCATCTTTAAAGGCACCTCAGGAGGTTATGTGCTTATTTCCATAATTCCATCATTGTTCAAAATGCATGCTCCTTAAGGGCAGGGATCTTCTCTTACTTATAATGTTTAAATTTCTCTTCAAGCCCAAGTATTCAATGAATATGTGATGACTTATTCATTTGAGCCAGCTTACTTTGGAGAAAGACGGTTGGATATGAGCAATACGATATTTTTTAATGCAACAAAGAAAAGGTTTCTTGATTGAGGAAGTATCGCTATGCCCAGAGTCACAGGTGAGCAAATGATTAAAGACCTGGTTCTCTGGGGCTTTCAGGGGATGGGTTACATAGAGGAACCCTCACTACTCATGGTGAATAAGGCAGTTGGGGTCTCGGTCAAGGTCATGGTCTCTACTGATTGGTAGAGGGTAGGAGGTAGTTGATCATTTGAGCAATACAAGTTTTAAAAATGGCTATTAGTTTAACTAAGTATCAAATATAACCAAGTCATGTTATGTGTTATTCTTTATCCTTCTTTTGTACCTTGGGTATTTTTTTAAAGAAGAAAAAGAATAAATCTATGTCACTTTTTACCAAGGTTAGTGGTAAAATCTTATTGGAAGACATTTTGGAAATACATATTTGAAGTTTTAAAATAAATATACTCATTAGTTCAGTGATTCTGTTTGTAGGGATATCTTTCAAGAATATGCCTTACAAGGTTAAGCTATAAATATTATCATCACAGAACTGTTTATAATTGCCAAGGATTAAAGCTAGTCCAACAGTTTCAAAATATAGGTTTAGGTATTGATTGTTTAAATAATGGTATATTAATGCAATGGAATACTATACAGTCATTAAATTAATGTTGTAGGAGAAAATAGAAAGAGCTCAAAATAAAATGGTAAGGATTGCATAAAAGGATTACATAATATATACAGTAATTTCAAAAATTATATACATATGTGGCAGAGAATGCTAGATACCCCAATATCCATTCTCTCTTTCATTCCTAGTAGATCATGTCAGTTTAATTCAGGAGAGTGACACCCACCTCAAAGGCTACATTTCCCACTACCTTGCAGCCAGATGTAGCCAATAAGATATGAGCAGAATTGTTATGTGGGATTCTGGGAAGGCTGATTAAGGAGAACTGGTTTAGCTGTTAGGGGTGCTCTTTTGCCCTTTGCCTTTCCTCCCTTCTCTACCTGGAATGTGAATGTCATATTTGGAACTCTACGAGAAATCTTGGGCCATAAAGAAAACGTCAGGGAAAACTTCCTTGGCTAGCATGGTGTGAAGGAAGAAAAAATTAGGATGGGCCTGGAACATCCTACTGTAACCAAAAAGCAAGGACACAGTCAAGACAAAAACAAAAGAACTGGCTTGACATGGCCTATCTGTAACAACGGAAACATCGATCATAATGGTTAATTAAAACATAGATATTTTGAAATGCTATGAGTGCATATGGTACTCAAGTGAGGAAATATCACACATGGACAAAGTAGTAGTTATGAAAGTAAATAGCATGAACTCTGTTTAATTTGTTATTGCTTTCCATAAGTAATGGCATGCTAATATAAGCTGGATAATTTGTTTCATCTAAGTATATATCTGTGTACAGATATGCATTTGTTTCATCTGTACTATAGTAAGTAAAAGTAATTATTGAAAACTGTAAGGCAAGTAGTCCAGAAAAAAAGTGAAACTAAAAACAGGAAGGGTCAGTCAGAGGTGGCGGCAGTGGCCGAAGGGGAGAAAGGAGGCCCGCAGTGCGCGGGAGGAGGGTGAGCTGGCCCCTGGGAGGAGCAGGCTGCTCAGACTTGGCTCTTTGTTTCCTTCGAGATGGAATCTCTGGATGAAACTATTATTTATAGCTGTAAAATCAGAATGAGGTCTACATATAAAGTTTATACTAAGAGCTCAGAAAAATGTATTTGAATGACGGCACATGAGTTAAGCAGCTTTGTCAGTAAGAATTAATGAATACTTCATCTCTGTGGAGCACATTAGTTGTAAAAATTTGAAATGTATATAAAGGGAAAACTTTAAAAAGCAAGCTCAGCCTTGTGACCAGAAACTTGAGTTTATATCACTTTGAGAAAGGCAAACAATTCCTATTTCTGATCAAAAGTCAGTTAGTTGATAACCCAGATCCCATAACCCTAACTGGCCTGACAGTATGTTTTGCTTGGTGGACTGATGAAATTACTACAGCAAACAGCCATCAAAAGTAAGTATTATGACAATTCTTAGGTAGTATCAAATAGTAATGAAACTACAGTCTTAGGGAAAAGTATAGGAATAATAAGAAATGAATTAAAACTATGATATTTTACAGTAGATTTAAGGGTAAGCATAGGTTTTGAAATAATCCTATTGGGTATATTTTGCTGCTGTTTCAACAGTTTGAGTTGTGCCAAAGAATTAGCCATTTTAACTAATACACTAATTACCCCTGTTAAGCTAAAAAACTAACAGCAGTTTAACTTCTATGAAGAGATTAAGTTGTAAATAATATTACATGGTGTTTATTTTTATTTTATTTGTTTGTTTGTTTGTTTTTAGACAGAGGGGAAGGGAGGGAGAAAGAGAGGGAGAGAAACATCAATGTGTGGTTGCCTCTCATGCACCCTGCACCGGGGAACCTGTCCCACAACCCAGGCATGTGCTCTGACTGGAAATCGAACCAGCACCCCTTTGGTTTGCAGGCTGGTGCTCAATCCACTGAGCCACACCAGCCAGGGCTAGTATTACATGTTCAAGCAAAAATCACTTTTTCAAAAAAATTTTAAGGTCTATTTCTTAGACTCCTAAATTTCTTTAAACCAGTCTATCTATACATTTAGTCCAAGAGGGAACTTCCTATATCTGTAGATAGATGAATATAGGTATAGATTTTATATATATATATATATATCCTCATAAATATATATGTATATAGGTATAGATTGAATATAGGTATAGATTTATATATATATATATCCTCATAAAAAAGTATCCTTAAACCCTAGGGAATGTCTTACTTTTTGGAAAAAAGTTACATAACAATTCTAATATGCACAAACCATGGTCAGTTTTACGAAACTTGCTGTCCTTTATTAAATAAAAAAGTAGGAAGAAGTATTTTAATTCCTCAATATAACTGGTAGAACATAATACTTGGGCATTCAGATACATAAATACTTAGATGTCAGAATACTTACATAGTAGAATCTCTTTCCTGGGACAGTGTTGCCTCATGTGAAACTGAAATAGCAGAAGGGGATCTGGGATACAGTCCATAACCTTCACTTGGAGTGATTATCTGCTTACCCAAAATCCTTCAAAGTGAACATAAGAGACAATTAACCACCCTTACCTGGCATAAATACAAAATGTAGGTATTTTTAGAACAAATTTAATAGCTCTACACAGAAGTCCAGTATACACTTAGTCTGATAACTGATTAAGAATGATTCTTAGAAAATGTGAATACAGAACCTTACTACAGATGCATGTCTCTTCCATAGGATAGACATGGATAAAATAAAGCTATTATAGCTCCTCCCCCCAAAAAATCCAAAGAAACTGAGCAAACACTTGTAATTTTCCCTCCATTCTCTATAATAATCATCTTTAAACCTGTCAAAATGAGTGAAAGCCAAGCCAAAATAGTGAAAACCATGAATCGTATTCCTAAGAACAGGAAGCTTTATAAATTTTAAGTATATGTATTAAGTGTACTAATATGGTTGATAAAGAAATATTTCTAACAGCTTATGTGTGTTTTCAACTATATGTAAAAATTTCCCTGTAGAGAAGAATGTCAACAAACACATTTTCCGACGACGTTGTTCAAAAGAAGGGCTTTTGCACAGCCACGATGTGCAGATCCCAGCTAAGCACAGAAACCGTCTCACGGGTTCAGGGTGACATATTCATGGTTATGAAAACTCTGAGAGACTGCCAGCAACCGGAGTTTTCTTTCCACTGCAGCTTCGCACCAAATGGCCTTATTTACTCATCAAAGCCATACCCAGAAAGACTCCGAATTCAACTTTCTTCGGAGCTTCGGAGCTCCGCCTCCCCCGCCTTAGCACCGCGCGAATACCTGAGGTGAGGGAAGCGGCGCGCCCACTGCCCGCACTCCGCCCGGAGGCTCTCGGTGTGCGTGCTCAGCCTCTGCTCGTACAGGAGCTCGTCCACGGCCGCGAACAGCGCCTGGACCTTCTCGGTGGCACTGCGGTCCAGCTCCTAGAAGAAAGTATCGCCCCAGAGTATTTAGGTCTCTGTTAAAAATATTAAAGGTTGAAAGAAATCGGGTTTGTTTTGTTTTCAATGTTTAGTCCCTTTGAAATACTGTTGAATTTCCACAGAAGTTAGTGTTTTCAGATCTTAGAATATTCAGCTGTCCTCCCTATTTTTATTTAAAGAAAGCTATGGAAATTTCTACTTTCTTATTTATTTTTATTTTTTTAAAAGCTTATCCTTTAAATATTTCGTATTTTTTTAAGATTTTTTTTTATTTATTTATTTTTAGAGAGGGAAGGGAGGGAGGGGGAGAGAGAGAGAGACAGAGAGAGAAACATCAATGTGTGGTTGCTGGGGGCCATGGCCTGCAACCTAGGCATGTGCCCTGACTGGGAATCGAACCTGCGTTGCCTGGTTCGCAGCCCGCGCTCAATCCACTGAGCTACACCAACCAGGGCAAATTTCTACTTTTTTAAAGTAACTTTTTAAAGTAACATCGTAAAAATGCTGTATTATAATCATTTTTAAAAATCCAGAAAAGTATAATGAAGAAAATTACCAATAATTCTACCACTCAAGATAATGATTGCTAATGATTTCAGTATAGGTATTTGATGATATTCCAGCAATTATTTAGAGCTTAAGGTAGACAATCCAATGCATATATTACTTTGCAGTCTGCATTTTTCACTTGGCAACTTAGGTGATGTCCTTGCCCTCTATGACCTGTCCTTCAGCAGCAGCCAAAGGGGTGGGTGGCTGAAACGTGTGAATACGGTCCCTCCTCCTGCTCTCTGACTCTCTGCTTGCTTTCTCCTTCATCCGTGTTCATGCACGCTATTATATGCCAGTGGAAGAAAAGTTATTCCTTCTTTTAAAAGTATAAGATGAAAAATATGTATTTTCACTCTAAGAATGAAGAAAGTTTGCTCCTATGTAATAAAAAAAGGGCTTGCTAGCTTAACTATGAATACAATACAAATATGTTTTTAAAAATTATTGTTTTCAAGCTCCTGGGGCACGGGATGAGATTTTCCTAGTCTCAATGAACTTTGTTATTCTTTACTATTAAATCTACTGAAATATTTGCCTGTTATAACTTTTCCCATTCCTGTATTTTCAACATCCGAAAATCCATTTTCATCATGTTTCTTTAAAGAGCATGTAGCTGGCTTTTTAAAATCTAATATTAGAATCTCTATCTTTTATTTATACACACATTTTATCCACTTGTAATTATTGTAATGTGCAATATTTGGGCTTATTTCTCCCATTTATTTTGTGTCTTCCATTTAATTTCCTTTTTCTTGTGTTTTTTTCCTGTTTCTTCTGTTACATTGAGTTTTCCTTATTCCCCCTATCAATTTGGAGGTTATTCATTATGTTTATATTCTTTTAGTAGTTACACTGAAAATTTTAGCATTCAGACTCCCCTATTTTTCTAGCAAAGGCTAGAGTTTTTCAGTATTTCAGTCCTGCACTGAAACAAAGCAAGCACTTTGATCATTTTGTGATATACACATATATCAAATAATTATGTTGTATACCTAAAATTATACAGTGTTACATGTCAATTATATCTCAATTTTAAAAAGAAAAAAGAAGAACAAAGATATGAGACACGTTGTGAGGAAAGAATCCACAGAACTGGATGACTAATTCAATAGGAGATGGTTGTGAAAACGAATCCAGCCTTCTGTTTTGGGTGACAGAAAGGAAGATGCTGGTAATAACAGTGAACATTTACCTAACAAAATATTCTTAACTGAGAAGCTCTCAAAGACCCTTACACTAGTTAACCATTCTCTATCATATCTTTTTCTCATTCATTTTTCTACTTTGACCTAATTTTAGACTTGGTATCATCACAATTGTTGAAACAGGAGAGGTGAACACTCAGGACTTCTCAGGAAACACTCTCTCCAGTGTTATTCACATCTTCAGACCATGAGGATCATGAAATCAATTTAAAATGTCCTGAAGTAATATAAAAAATGAAATAGAATAAAGCAGAACAGAATGTAAGTGATCACTCATAAAGGTTATTACTTTGTAGAACTCTGTCTTCTGTTTTATGTACACACACTGGTCACAATGTCAACTAGTGTGACAATTTAAAAAGTTTGAAAGCCACTGATCTAGACCTTGTCCATCTTTCAAGTCTAACCCTTCCCACCTCCAGTTTATAGGGTTAGAGTATCAACAGGAACAGAAAGGGGTGTATGGGCTTGAGACATTTTTCATCACTTTGACAATGGACGACAATCCAACTATGTAAAACAAAAAAAATTAACGACTTTGATATGCTTTAACTTTTCTCTAAGCATCTTCCATATTATTTTTATTGTGAATGTTAGTATTAGTGTAGTTTTTGAAACATAAAATGTTATTGTTATTTAAAACTACTTAGATTTACCAACTTCTTGGCACAGAGTTGCTGATTATATCGATATTCTTTTAGTCCTTTTGCTTTCTGTAGGGTCAATAGTTATTTCTAATCTGCTTTCATTTCTTTTTTGTGAGATTATCTATCTATCTATCTATCTAGATATCTATCTATCTATCTATCTATCTATTTCTAGAGAGAGGGGAAGGGAGGGAGAAAGAGATGGAGTGAATTATCAATGTGCAGTTGCCTTTCATGTACCCCCACTGGGGACCTGGCACACAACCCAGACATGTGCCCTGACTAGGAGTTGAACCAGCGACCCTTCGGTTCACAGGTATGTACTCAATCCACTGAGCCACACCAGCCAGGGCTGCTTTCATTTCTAATTTTGTTTATTTGTGTCTTTTATTTCTGGTCAAACTAGCTACAGATTTGTAAATTTTTTTGACTTATATTTCAAAGAGCCAACTTTTGACTTTATTGTTTCTATTTCATTAATTTCCACTCTAATCTTTATTATTTTCTTCCTCTGCTTGCTTTGGATTTAGTTTGCTCTTCTTTTTGAGGTTCTAAAAGTGGAAACTTTCACTGTTGATTTGAGACTTTTTTCTGTAGGCATTTTTTCTTTTTTAAATTGAGGTATAATTGAGATACATATATTAGTTTTAAGTGAACAACATAATGATTCAATATTTGTATATATTACAAAATAATCATAAGTCTAGGTAACATCCATTACCACACAGTTACAATTTCTTTTCTTTGTCATGAGAACTTTTAAGATCTACTCTCTTAGCAACTATTATCAACTATAATCCAGCATGCTGTACATTACATCCCCACGACTTATTTATTTTATAAGTGGAAGTTTGTATCTTTTGATTCCCTTCACCCATTTTGCTGACTCCTTAAGCTCTGCCTCTTACAAACACCAATCTGTCATTTCTTGTGTGTCTATGAACTTGAATTTTTTTCCATCAGCATTTAAAGCTATTAATTTTTCTCTAAGCACCAGTTTAGCAACTTCCTGTAAGTTTTGATATTTTGCTTTTCCCTTTTCATTCAATTCAAAATATTTTTTAATTTTCCTTATAGATTCCTTCTTCAGACCATCAGTAATTTAAAACAGTATCATTTAGTTTCCAAATACAGGCATACTTCATTTTATTGTGCTTTGCTTTGCTGCATTTCACAGATACTTTTTTTTTGTTTGTTTGCTTGTTTTTTAACGAATTGAAGGTTGTAGCGACCGTATGCTGAGCAAGTGTATCAGTGCCATTTTTCCTACAAGCTCAATAATAGGGGTTTATTTTTAGCAATAAAGTATCTTAAAATAAAGGTATATAAATATTTAGGCATAATGCTATTGCACACTTAATAAACCAATGTATAGCATAAGCATAACTCTTATATGTACTGGAAAACCCCAAAATTAATGAGACTCACTCTATTGTGGTGTTTTGAAACTGAACTTGCAGTATCTTCAAAGTATGCCTGTATTGAGGACATCCAAATTTCTACCTGTTGTTAATTCCTAACTTAGTTCTACCATGCTTGGAGAATATCCTTGTATAATTTCAGCCCTAGATTTACCAAATTTGATTTATGTGTGTTTGAAGAGTATATATTCTTGCTGTCGTCGGGTGAAATGTCAAGTCAAGGAGGTTAATAGTGTTGTTCAAGTCCTCAGTGTCCTTGCTGATTTTCAGTCCAGTTGTTTTGAAGGCAGGACATTGAATTCTCCAGCTATAATTGTGGCATTTTCTGTTAATGCTTTCAATTCTGTCAAATTTTACTTCATGTACTTTAAAGCTTGGTTATTAGATGTATATACATTTATAATTGCTTTATTTTCCCAGTGAATAGGTGTGTTTATCATTATGAAATGGCTCTTTTTGTTTCTAGTAGTATTTTTTGCTAAAGTATATTTTGTTTGAGGTCAAATTCAAGGAGTTTTATGGCTGCCTTGGCTTTCTAAAAAAATTATTTTATTTTTAAATTGAATTTATTGGTATGACATTGGTTAATAAAATTATATAAGTTTCAATTCTATAAAATACCATCTATATTGTATTGTGTTCACCATACCAAGTTAAGTCTCCTTCCATCACCATTTATCCCCCCATACCCTCTTTTACCTCCCCCAATCCACCTTTCCCTCTAGAAATCACCACACTGTTGTGTCTATGAGGGTTTTTTTTCCTTAATTCCTTCACCTTTTTCACCCAGATCTACAACCCCATGCCTTCTAGCAGTTGTCAGTCAATTCCCTATCTATGAGTCTGTTTCTATTTTGTTTGTTATTTTGTACATTAGATTCCACATATGAGTGAAATCATAAGGTACTTATCTTTCTCTAACTGGCTTATTTCTCTTATCATAATACTTTCCAGGTTCATCCATGCTGTTGCAAAGGGTAAGATTTCCTTCTTTTTTTTTTTTTTACAGTTGAGTAGTATTCCACTGTGTAAATATACCACAGCTTTTTTTATCCATTCATCTACTGATGGACCCTTGGGTTGCTTCCAAATCTGGTCTATTGTAAATAACACTGCAATGAACACAGGGATGCATCTATTCTTCTGAATTAGTGTTCCTGATTTCTTCCCATATATTCCCAGAAGTGGAAACACTGGATTATAAGGCAGTTCCATTTCTAATTATTTAAGGAAATTCCATACTACTTTCCACAGTGGCTGCACCAATCTGCATTCCCAACAATAGTACACGAAGTTTCATTTTTCTCCACATCCTCACCGATACTTGTTTGTTGATTTATTGATGACAGCCATTCTGACAGGTGTGAGGTGATATCTCATTGTGGTTTAGAATTGAATTTCTCTGGTGATTAGTGAAGCTGAGCATCTTTTCATATGTCTATTTGCCATCTGTATATCCTCTTTGGAGAATTGTCCATTCAGGTCTTTTGACCATTTTTTAAAAACTGGATTGTAGGGCTTTTTGGTGTTGAGTTTTGTAAGTTCTTTACAAATTTTGATATTAGCCCCTTATCAGATGTATCATTGGTGAATATGTTCTACTATTCAGTGGGTTATCTTTTATTTTGTTGGTGATTTTCTTTACTGTGTAAGAACTTTTTAGTTTGATGTAGTCCTATTTATTTATCTTTTCTTTCCCTTGTCTGAAGTGATATATCAGAAAAAATATTACTACAAGAAATGTCCAAAATTTTACTGCCTATATTTTCTTCTAGTGTTTTTATGGTTTTGCATCTTACATTTAAGTAGCTAATCCATTTTTAGTTTATTCTTGTATATGCTATAAAAGGTGGTCTAATTTTATTTTTTGCACATATTGTTCAACTTTCACACCATTTATTGAATAGACTATCTTTACTCCATTGTATGCTCTTGCCTCTTTTGTCAATTATTAATGGACCATAACAATGCTTTTCTCTGCGCTCTTTGTTCTATTCCATTTATCTACATATGTGTTTTTACACCAGTACCATGCTGTTTTGATTATGATGGCCTTATAGTATAGTCTGATATCAGGTGGCATGAGAGTTCTCCAACTTTATTCTTCTTAAGATTGCTGTCATTATTGGAGGTCTTCTTTGGTTCCACATAACTTTTTGCAATATTTTTTTCTAGTTCTGTGAAATACACCATTGGTATCTTGATAGGAATTGCAATCTATAAATTGCTTGGAAATATGGGCATTTTTAAAAAATATTTTGTTTATTTTTAGAGAGGGAAGGGAGGGGGAGAGAGAGAGAGAGAGAGAGAGAGAGAGAGAGAGAGAGAGAAACATCTATGTGCGGTTGCTGGGGGCCATGGCCTGCAACCTAGGCATGTGCCCTGACTGGGAATCAAACCTGCGATGCCTGGTTAGCAGCCCATGCTCAATCCACTGAGCTACACCAGCCAGGGCTTAAATATGGGCATTTTAATGATACTAGTTCTTTCTTTTTTTAATTAAAAAATTATTTATTCATTTATTTTTAGAGAGGGGGAAGGGAGGGAGAAAGACAGGGAAAGAAACATCAGTGTGTGGTTGCCTCTCATGTGGCCCCTACTGGGGACCTGGCCCACAACCCACGCATGTGCCCTGACTGGGAATCAAATGGGCAACCCTTTGGTTCTCAACCCATGCTCAGTCCACTGAACTACACCAGCCAGGGCCTTGATACTAATTCTTTCTATCCTAGACCACAGTATGTGCTTCCATTTATTTGTATCTTTTTCAGTTTCTTTCTTCAGTCTTACAATTTTCCAAGTACAGGTCTTTTGCATCCTTGGTTGGGTTTATTCCTAGGTATATTGTTTTTTTATGCAATTGTAAATGATATTGTTTTATTAGTTTCCCTTGCTAATAGTTTAATATTGGTGAATAAAAATGCAACTGATTTCTGGATATTAATTTTGTATTCTGCTACTTTGCTGAATTTGTTTATCAGTTCTAGTAGGCTTCTGATAGAATCTTTAGGGTTCTCTACATACAGTATCACATCATCTCCAGATAATGACTTTTACTTCTTCCTTTCTAATTTGGATGCCTTTTATTTCTTTTTCTTGTCTGATTGCTGTGGTTAGGACTTCTAGTTCTATGTTGAATAAAAGGGTGAAGGCAGACATACCTATCTTGTTGCTGATATTAAGGGAAATACTTCTAGTTTTTGCCCATTGAGTATGATGGTGGCTGTGGGTTTGTCATATATGGCCTTTATTACATTGAGGTATGTTCCCTCTATTCCTGCTTTGTTGAGAGTTTTTATAATAAATGAATGCTTGAGTTTATCAAATGCTTTTTCTGCATTTATTGATATGATCATGTGGTTTTTATCTTTCATTTTGTTTATGTGGTATATCATATTTATTGACTTGCGGCTATTATACCAACCTAGCATCCCTGGAATAATTCCTATTTGATCATGGTGTATGGTCTTTCTAATGTATTCCTGGATCTGGTTTGCTAATATTTTGCTGAGGATTTTAGCATCTATGTTCATCAGGGTTAGTGGCCTATAATTTTCTTTCTTTGTAGTATCTCTCTAGTTTTAGAATTAGGATAATGCTGGCTTTGTAAAATGAGCTTGGGAAGTCTTTCCTCCTCTTGAATTTTTTGGAATAGTTTGAGAAGGATAGATTTTAGTTCTGTGAATGTCTGGTAAAACTCACCTGTGAAGCCATCTAGTCCAGGACTTTTGATTTTGGGAGTATTTTTTTTATTACTATTTCTATTTCAGTAGTTATAATCAGTCTGTCCAGATTCTCTGATTTTTCCTTAGTTTTAGAAAATTGTATGTTTCTGGGAATTTATCCATTTTGTCCAGATTCTTCAGTGTTTTGCATAGTTGTTCATAATGTTTTTCTTACAACGTCTTGTATTTCTGTTAGTCAGTTGTTACTTCTCTTTTATTTCTGATTTTATTTATTTGGTTTTCTGTACTTTTTCTTGATGAGTCTCATTAAAGTTTTGTTAATATTGTTTATCTTTACAAAAAAAACAGCTCTTGGGTTCATTGATTTTTTTGTATTATTTCTTTTGACTCTATTTCTCTTATTTCTCCTCTGAACTTTATTTCCTTTCTTCTACTCACTTTGGGCTTTGTTTGTTGTTTTTTCCTAGCTCCTTTAAGTGTAAAGTTAGATTAGTCATTTAAGGTTTTTCTTCCTTCTCAAGGAAGGCCTGTAATGCTATGAATTTCCCTCTTTGCAATGCTCTCACTGTGTCCCATAGATTTTGGGTTGTTTTGTTTTCAATTTCATTTCGTTCAAGATATCTGTTCATTTCTTCCTTGATCTCATTGTTAACCAATTCATTGTTTAGTAACATGTTATTTAGCCTCCAAGTTTTTGTGTTTTTCAGTTTTCTTTCTTGTGATTGATTTCTAGTTTTATAACATTATGGTAAGAGAAGATGCTTGAAATAGTTTCAATCTTCTTAAATTTGAGACTTGATTTGTGTCCTAATATGTGGTCTATCCTAGAAAATTCTCCATGTGTACTTGAACAACATGTATATTCTGCTGCTTTGGGATGAAATGCTTTAAAGATATCAATTAAATTCATCTGATCTAGCGTGTCATTTATGGCTACTCTTTCCTTATTGATTTTGTTTGGAAGATCTATCTATTGATGTCAATGGGGTGCTAAAATCCCCTACTATGACTGTATGACTGTCAGTCCCTCCCTTTATATCCACCAAAATTTGCTTTACTTATTTAGGTGCTCCCATGTTGGTGCATATGGTTATAAGGGTTATATTTTCTTGTTGAATTATTCCCTTTATCACTATGTAGTGTCCTTCTTTGTCTCTTATGATAGCCTTTGTTTTAAAGTCTAGTTTGTCAGATACAAGTATTACTACCCCAGCTTTTTAAAAAAAATTTCCATTCATGAAATATCTTTTTCCATCCCTTTACTTTTAGCCTGTATGTACCTTTGTCCCACAGTTGGTCTATTGTGGACTGCGTATATATGGGTCTTGTTTTCTTATCTACTCAGCTACCCTATGTCTTTTGATTGGAGCATTTAAGTCAATTATATTAAGGTTATCATCGATCGGTACTTATTTATTGCCATTTTTTTTCTTTTAACTATGGTCCTCTGTTTCTTCTCTTCTTTCTTCTCCTTTGCCTCCTTCCTGTCCTTTATTATTTCTTATAGTACTGGTTTTGTGGTAGCAAATCATTTAGGGTTTTCTTGTCTGGAGAGCTCCTTATTCTTCCTTCAGTTTTAAATCATAGCTTTGGCTATAGGTCCTTGCTTTTATCACTTTGATTATTTCAAGACAATCCCTTCTAGCCTGAAATGTTTCTGTTGAGAAATCAGTTGACAGTCTTATGGGAGCTCCTTTGTAGGTAACTGTCTTCCTCTTGCTGCCTTTAAGATTCTCTCTTTTTCTTTAACTTTTGCTATTTTAATAATGGTGGGTCTTGGTGTGGGCCTCTTTGAATTCATCTTGTTTGGGACTCTGCACTTCCTGGACTTATATGTCATTTTTCTTTGCCAGTTTGGGGAAGTTTCTGATTATCATTTCTTCAAATAGGTTCTTGATCCCCCCCCCTTATGGTACCCCTATTATGTGGATGTTAGTATACTTCACATTGTTCTAAAAGTTCCTTAAACTATCCTAATTTATAAAGTTGTTTTTCTCTTTGTTGTTCTTTTCTACCCTGTCTCTAAGTCACTGATTCGATCCTTTGCTTCATGAAATCTTGGTTTATTTTTTTCCAGTGTCTTTTTCACTTCAGATATTGTATTTTTCATTTCTGTGTGGATCTTTGTCATGATTTTTATGTCCTTTTATATGCTGTTGAATATCCTTATGACATTTCTTTGAACTCTATATCTTGTAAATTGCTTGCCTCCATTTCATTTAGCTCTTCTGGAGATTTCTCCTGCCCTTTCATTTGAGGCATGTTTCTTTGACTCTCTATTCCAGCTGCCTTTTTGAGTTCGTTTCTATTAGGTAGATCTGCTATGGCCTCCAGTCTTAGTAGGATGGCCTTCTGTATTAGGTGTCCTGTGGGGTCCAGTGGTGCAGTTTCCTTGATTACCTGAGCTGGGTGCTCCAGGAATGTCCCTTGTGTGGGTTATGTGGACCCTCCTATTGTAATTGAGTCACAGTTGCTATTGGCCTGTTCATGTGTGGGATTGACTCTCAGGCTGATGTGAGGCTCAACCTCTATGACAGCATGCAAGCTGCTGTGCAAGTGCTGACCACACAAAGCAGAATTCACCTCAGCAAGGTCTGGTGCCTGCAGAACTCTCCCTTTGGGTGTGCTGTTTGTGAAGCTTATTGGATTCTGCCCTGATGTTTGAAACTGGCCACTGTGTGTGTTGGTTCTTGGCTTCTTGGGAGGGACTTTGGTGTAGTCTAGTGTCAGATGCTGCCTGTAACTGGCCTTGGGCAAACTATTTGGTGCACAATGATCCAGTTTGTAACCACCTCTGGGTGCAAGCGGGAAGGACCAAGCTGAGCACCAAGGCCAGCTTTTACCAGCACTGGGCCCGGGGTGAAGTCAGCAAAAATCCCAAGATACTCTGAGGTCCACTTTCATCTGCCTCTACCTGCAGTTTGTTTGTTAGGCTTAGTCACTAAAAGAGTCTCTGGTGGTACTCACGTTGCATGAGGTATTTTCTCAGTGAGTCACCTGGTAAGGGCTAGTTGTGTGCACCAGACTGAAACAGGTTCAAACTCAGTGCCAGGGCTGGGTCTGAGGCCACTCAGCAAATATTTCAGGGCATACTACGTCTAGCTGCAACCTGCTGGGTGCTCACACACCTTTCTGTTGGGGCAGGATCTTAGGGACTCGTCAGTGTTTATCAGGCCCAACAGACCAAGAATTGGCCTTGTGAAGGGAGGGCTCTGCACCAGTCAGGCACATGAGGGAAAAATGGTCCCCATCTTGGATCCACACAACTGTCCTAAATTCTTTCAGGAGTATTTGGAGCTCAACAGCATGGGCAGCCAAGAGTCAGAAGGATTGGTTTAGAGTATCTCCCTTGATGGGGAAGTGCCAGTCAGGCTTCAGGGAAGGTGGGAGGTGTGGCCCCCTCCTGTGAGTCGTACAATTTAGCCTTGCCTGGATTTTGTCCTGACTACAGAAGGGCAGAGCCACTAAGAGTCAGACAGGTGGGGCAGCTAGAGCCCAAAGGGTGAGTCTCCACCATAAGCCCAGAGGGTGGGGTAGTGGCTTTTCTGTGAGTGAGAAGCACCAGTCATGGGAAAGGAGGAGAATAGCCTCTGCCCCAAAGCCACACAACTCAGTCACTGATACCTCAGTCCGCCCAGACCTCTACTCCTCAGCCAAGGCAGCTGACTCCTCAGCAGGGAGACAGCTCCACAGGGTGGGGCAAGAGGGAATACAGAGGGTGCAGCTATTGCTTTTCCCAACTTGATCCCACACAGAAGGGAGTACTCCACCCAAGAAAGATGGCATCTGAAGTATGGGAGAATAACTCAGCTCTGGGATCCTGGCAACTATCCCTGCAGCATTTTCCCCAGAGCCACAAACCCCAGACTCTCTTTATACAACTCTAGTCCACTCCGCCCACCCTCCACTGGAGCCCAGGGTGAGTGGCTGCAAATGAAATTTTGTGTGTTGGTCCTTTAAGAGGTTACTGTGTTTCTAGCAAACCCCAATCTCTCCACGATGGACAGAAAACCCACTGATTTTCACAGCCAGATGCTAAGTGGATGCCTCTTCCCAGCTCAGATGCTCTGGGCTGGGGAGTCTGGCTTGGTATTTAGATCCCACACTTCTCATATGGAACCCCCCACAGCTGAGATATCACTCTGGAACCTCAGCCACCACCCGTGGGAGCAGGGTCAGCACTTTTCACGTCTCTGCCCTTCCTACCAGTCTTCTATAAATCCTTGGTTATAAGAATTCTCTTTAGCCCTGGCTGGTGTGGCTCAGTGGATTGAGTGCCGGCCTGAGAAGCAAAGAATTCTCTTCAGCTAGTCTTCAGTTGCTTATTCAGGATGATTGTTCTGTAATTTAGTTGTAATTCCAGTTTGGTCCCGGGAGGAGGTGAGTTTAGCTTCCACCTTCCTGCTGCCATCTTGGATCCTTTTTGCCCTGGCTTTTCATTTCTGGGCCCTCTTGTGTCTCCTCTGCATTAGCATGCTTGACTCATGGCCAGCCAGGGATGTATAGCTTGGGCCTCTGTGATCTCTCCTGCATGGATATGTGGCGAGCTTATCAGGGCCTTCTATGGCTATTTTCCCAGATCTCCTTAATAAGTTTCTCAATTGTCTGTCAATTCATTTTTTGCCCCAACCAGTACCAAAGCCTCAGGCTATCTGAGCCACTATTTCTCCTTGTGCATGTGCTACTGAGTTTGCCATTGTTATTGACAATGCTGTTGGGTATAGGAATCATCCAAGTTCCATTCCAAATCTACTGAGCCCTCTCTGCTGTTGAAGCTGCTAATTTTCACAGCTTGTACCTTAATAGTTAAATAGACTCTCACGATCCTCACTCAAAGTTCTATTGATTTCCATGAATAATTACTTGTGGGGTCTGCTGGGCACAGCTCTTCCAAACCCCATAATGGAAGGCTTGCCAGAGGGCCCCAGCCTAAAAGAAATGTGGACCACTTTGGAAACAGATTATAATTTCTTCCTATCTCCCTTTGGGAGCAGCTTCTTGTCCTGTGTGACTGCTTCTTGACCTTTTCCCTCTGCATGTACACACTGAGGTAATGTAGTTTAGAATCACGCACAAGACTCATGCCCCCTTTGTCTGGGACCCCTTAAAACAAGTCTCAGACCCAGGGAGGCAATCTGGCGCCATTGGTGCTCCTTGTGATGTGAGTACTGTATTTTGCTGTGTATAATGCACACTTTTTTTGCCCAAATATTTGATGGAAAAATAAGGATGCACATTATACACAGGTATAATGATTACATACCATGCACATAATAATGGGTGTAATAATCTCATATATAATGCATACAAAAACATGGGTGCACATTATACATGGCAAAATACGGTAATAAAGGCTATGTATGCTCCATCCAGTCCTCCTTGTGGTTTTTTCCCAGTGAGCAGTCGAGATCCCTGGGCTCACCCTCCCTGTGTTACACTAATGTTCTTTTCGTTGTGTCCCTTTAGCCAGTTTCAGAGTCCTGAAATGGTTGCTTTTGACCATTGTATCCAGTTTTATTGTTGCTATTTGGGAACAGGACTTGTCAAGCTGCTCACTCTGCCATACTAGAAGTCCCATCTCATAATTTCTTGTATTGTCTTTGCCAGGTTTTGGAATCAATATTATGCTGGCCTCATAAAGTAAATTGAAAATGTTCCTATTTATTGGAAAAATTTTATGTGATTGTTATTTCTTCCACAAATATATAACAGAATTCAGTGGTAAAACCACCTAGGCCTAGATCCTTCTCCATGAGAATTGTTGATTACGTATTTTTAAGAGTTTAACAACTATTCAGATTTTTTTGGAATCTGTTTAATTTAAGTTACAGAATTTATTGGCATAAAATTGTTCATATTATTCTATTAATTTTTTAAAAGATTTTATGTATTTATTTTTAGAGAGAAGGGAAGGGAGGAAGAAAGAGAGAAAGAGAAACATCAGTCTGTGGTTGCCTCTCGTGCACCCCCAACTAGAGTCCTGCCATGCAACCCAGGCATGTGCCCTGACTGGGAATTGAACCAGTGACCCTTTGATTTGCAAGCTGGCGCTCAATCCACTGAGCCACACCAGCCAGGGTGGCTGTTAATATTCTTTTAATGTCTGTATGATTTGTAGTATTGTCTATTCTTTCATTCTTGGTATGTAATTTAGGTTTTCTTGCCTTTTCCTGACTAGCATTACCTGGGGGCTTATTAGTCTTTTCAAAGAATCAACTCTTGAATTTGTTCTTTTTCTTTTATATATATATATATGTAATTTTTAGTTTGTTGATTTTTGCACTTAATTATTCCTTGCATATTACTTTGGGATTAATTTACTCTTCCTAGCATCTTAAGGTAGAAACTTAGCTTATTTATTTCAAAGCTTTCTTTTGTTCTAAAATCAGTATTTGAAGCCATAATCTTCCTCATAAAAGCTACTTAAAACCCATCCACAAATTTTGATATTTTGTGTTTTTGTTGTCATGTAATTTAAAATACCCTCTAATTTTCCGTGTAATTTAATATTTAGAAAGTTTAATTTTCAATTATTTGCAGAATTATTCTATGTCTTATTGTTACTGATTCGTAATTTAATTCTTTTGTAGTCAGAGAACATACTCTGTAAGATTTAATCCTTTGAAAACTATTGAGACATTTTATGGCCCAGCAGACAGTCTGTCCTTGTGAATATTACACAAGCACTTAAGAATATGTAGTCTGCATTTATCAGGGGTAGCATCAATCTTTATATTTTTACTAATTTTTAATTGTTCTGTTAATTACTAAAATCTCTAACAATAATTGTGGATTCACCTATTCCTCTCTTTAGTTTTATCCGTTTTTCTTCATACATTTAGAAACTCTATTAAACATGTACTTATTTAGAATTGTTATGTCTTCCTGGTAAACTGTGTTATGTATTAAACTGTATCCTCCCCAAATCCATATGCTGAAGCCCCAGCCTGCAATGTGATTATATTTGGAAATAGAGCCTTTCTGGAGGAAATTGTTAAATGAGGTCATAAGGTGGAGCCTTATGGGACTACGGGACCATGATAGGACTAGTGTTCTCATAAGAGGAAGAGACACCAGATCTACCTGTGTGCATGACCAGGAATAAGGTCAGGTGAGGAGTGTAAGCCAGGAAAAGGGGCCTCACCAGAAACCAACACTCATAGCTTCTAACCTAGAAAATCATACAGAAGCCAACATTATCCTAGAACTCAGTTCCCTTAAAAAAACAGGTACACTATATACACCTATGTAAGAGCAAAACAGGTTAAAAATATAATTTTTAATATTATACCATAACTGCTACCTAGGAATAAACCTTCAACAACTGTATATTACCTTTATGGGTAAAATTACAAAAATTTATTAAAAGATATTTAAGAAATAGATATAAATGGAAATATTTCTATATCAAATCCATGAATACAAGTATCATAAAGATGGCAGTCTTCCCCAAATCCCAAATTGACCTGTGCAATTTAACAATCAGATTCTAACGTATAGGAAAAGGGTTGGCCAAGACAATCTTGAACAAGGCAGTAAGAGTTTCCTACCAGATATTATGATTATAAAGCTAGAGTTTAATTAAGACCCATCACAGTTAGCATGATTTTTAGAATAAAACAGTTTAGAGAGCCCAGGAAATAGACCCTTTCATATTCTGAAATTTAATCTGTAACAGTGGGAGCATAGCAGGTCAGCGGGGAAAGAATGTAATGATTCTCCTGGAAATGATACCACCTTCTGTGGCAGAAGTTGGGAAGGAATGTGTGTATTTTCAGTGAGCACAGTGGCTAAGGGGGGAGTAGGTGTTTAATAGGAGGGGATTGTGAATACTAAACATCTTGCTGCACATGGGACATTTCTGTATAATAGTCACACCCAAAATGGCAAAAAATGCCCCTGCTTAGAAATCCTGAATTAGTCAGTAAATGATGCTGCAACAATTCGTTATCTAAACAGAACAGTTAAAATAATTTCCTGCTATATACCATATACAAAAAACAATTCCAGGTTGATTAAAGACCTAAATGTGAAAACTGTGGAAGTATTAAAAGCCACATACCAGGAGAAGATATGTGCAATGCATTTAACAAAGGATAAATGAACACTCAGTGATTACTGTATTTGGTTACTACTAACAAAAACAATAACAGTGGCTTAAATAAGATAAAAGTTTATTTTTTTCTTTCATAAAATATTAGTCTAATGGTAGGCATTAAAAAGCTGATATGGTGGCTGCATTAATATCAAAGACTTAATTCCTCCTCTCATTTCCATCCTCAGTGGTGCTTCATGGTTCAAGATGGCTGCTTTACCTTTAGCCACAGTGCCATGTTCCAGGCCAGAATTACGAAAAAAAGAGTAAATAAAAAAAATAGCACTTGAGAAAGCCCCATCTCCTGACTTTTGTGTATAATTTATTAGTTACTCCTAACTGTAACAGAGGCTGGGAAATAAATTTTCAACTGAGTATAATACCCAAGTTTTATAGTTCTCTAGGGAGAGTGGATATAATGTAGGTATCTAATAGACTCTATATATTGAATGAGGTATGCCCAGTGGGACAAACCTGGCCCACAGCCTTTTTGTAAATAAAGTTTTATTGGAATGCAGTCACACCCGTTATTTTAAACATTGTCTATTGCTGCCTTCTCATTACAGTGACAGAGTTGAGGGTCCTGGCAGAGATGGAAAAGCTTAAAATATTTACGATTTAGCCCTTTACAGAGAAAGTACACCTTCCTCTAATCTAAAAGATAAGGAACTTCTACTAATTTAATATGAAAACAATAAGTAAAAATGTAAATGAGTATGAAATATAAACAGGCAATTTCTAGACTACAAATATGTACAATATCATGTACAGACATAATACCATATCTCCAAACATAATGTTGATCAAGAGAAGCCAGGTAGATACAAGGATTACATGCTGTATGACCCATTTATAAGAAGGACAAGAACAAGTAAAACTGGTGATAGCGGTCAGAATAGCTTTTCATTAAACTTCTAAATCTGGCAAAGAATAAAAAGTCTGATCATTTCACTGTGTGGTCAGCAGTGCGGGAAAACGGGTCTTTCCATGTGTTGAGACAGCAGACTGGAAGAATGTTTACAGAGGTCAGTTTGGCAACAGCCTTTGAAATTACAAAAGCACACATCTTTTGACCAACCATTTCACTTCTAGAACTGTATCCTCAGGTATATTCACATTTATGCAAAACAATATATCAACAAGGTATAAATGCAGCAGGGTATTTTTGCTGTGTTTCTTTTTTTTTTTTTTGTAATAGCAATGTCTGTGTAGCCATAAAAAAAAAACAAAGAACTTTTAAAATTATATGGATATTGAGACTTCTGGCCAATATGGAGGCATGGTAGACACACTGTGCCTCCTCACACAACGAAGATAGGGACAACAACAATTTTGAAACAAAAAAAAAACAACCAGAACTGAGAGAAAATTGAACTGTATGGAAATCCAACAACAAAGGAGTTAAAATAGACACACTGATCCAGACCAGTAGGAAGGGAGGAGCTGGGTGGCCAGGGGGAAAGGACTCACGGGAAAGCGGTGGCTGGTGGACCCCGGGTGCCCAGGTGGACCCAGCGAGTTGGCGGATTGTGTAGGGGCTTGGCGCACAAGGAGGCTGGTGGAGCAGGTGGTCCCACATTTGTGCACAGATAAATCAGGCAAAACTGGGGAGTGAGACAGACCCCACAACCCAGGGTCCCAGCACAGGGAAATAAAACCTCAAATCACTGACTAAAAATGCCTGTGGAGGTTGAAGTGCTGAGAGAAACTCCCAGCCTCACAAAAGAGTTTATTGGAGAGACCCACAGGGTCCTAGAATGTACACAAGCCCACCCACCCAGGAATCAGCACCAGAAAGGCCCAGTTTGCTTGGGGGAAGCAGCAGAAAGGACTGAAATCCGGCAGAGAGCAGAGCAAGTGTCATTGTCCCCTCGTGGACCCCTCCCTGACATACTGCGTCACAACCCAGAGAATGGGTTGTCCCACCCAGGTAAACACCTAAAGCTCTGCCCCTCACTATGTAACAGGCGGGTCAAGACAAAAACAAAATGACCCAAATGAAAGAAGAAATCAAAGCTCCAGAAATAATACAACTAAACTATGAAGAGATAGTCAACCTATCAGATACACAGTTCAAAGCACTGGTGATCAGGATGCTCATAGAATTGGTTGAATTTGGTCACAAATTAGATGAAAAAATGAAGCCTACATTAAGTGAAATGAAGGAAAATATACAGGGAATCAATAGTGATGGGAAGGAAACTAGGACTCAAATCAATGGAGTGGACCAGAAGGAAGAAAGAAACAACCAAACAGAAAAGAATGAAGAAACAAGAATTCAGAAAAATGAGGAGAGGCTTAGGAACCTCCAGGACATCTTTAAATGTTCCAACATCTGAATTATAGGGGTAGCAGAAGGGGAAGAGGAAGAGCAACAAGTGGAAGACTTATCTGAACAAATAATAAAGGAGAACTTCCCCAATCTGGCAAAGGAAATAGACTTCCAGGAAGTCCAGGAAGCTCAGAGAGTCCACCAAAGAAGTTGGACCCAAGGAGGAACACACCAAGGCACATCATAATTACATTAGCCAAGAGTAAAATGAAGGAGAGAATCCTAGAAGCAGCAAGAGATAAGGAGACAGTAACCTCCAAAGGAGTTCCCATCAGACTGTCAGCTGATTTCTCAAAAGAGACCTTACAGGCAAGAAGGGGCTGGAAAGAAGTATTCGAAATCATGAAAGGCAAGGACCTACATCCAAGATTGCTCTATCCAACAAAGCTGTCATTTAGAATGGAAGGGCAGATAAAGTGCTTCTCAGATAAGGTCAAGTTAAAGAAGTTAAAGGAGTTCATCATCACCAAGCCCTTATTTTATGAAATGTTAAAGGGACTTATCTAAGAAAAAGATAGAAAATATGTACAGTAAAATGATAGCAAACTCACAATTATTAGCAACCACACCTAAAATAAAACAAAAACAAACTAAGCAAACAACTAGAACAGGAACAGAAGCACAGAAATGGAGATTACATGGAGGGTTAGCAACAGGGGAGTGGGAGGAAGAGAGAGGGGGGAAAAGGTACAGAGAATAAGTAGCATAGATGGTAGGTAGAAAATAGGGGGAGGGTAAGAATAGCATAGGAAATGTAGAAGCTAAAGAACTTATAAGTATGACACATAGACATGAACTAAAAGGGGGGAATGTGGGTGGGAGAGAGTGTGCAGGGTGGAGGGGAGTGAAGGGGGAAAATGGGACAACTGTAATAGCATAATCAATAAATTATATTTAAAATTTTTTAAATTAAAAAATAAAATTATATGGATATTCTTCAAAATATAGTAAGTGAAAAAATGGCACTGAACAGAGTGTATAACAAAATTTATGTAAAAACAAGGATATTTAAAATATACAAAGTTAGCAAAGGAATAAATTAAATTTGTTAAAAGAATTCATGTCTGGTTCTTTATTGTAACTGAAGTTTGTTTTGCCATTTAAACTGTTATTTGCTTTTCAGTTGGTCAATAGTCATTATAAGGTTTTAAGGGTTTCCTTCTCCTAGCTTATTGAGAATTTTTATAAGGAATGGCTTTTGAATTTTATCAAATACCTTTTCAGCATCTATTAGTTTGGTCATATTTTTCCTTTGAATAGTTGATGTTAAACATATGAATACATTTGCAGATACTGACCCATCTTTGTATTCCTAGAGTAAACCTTACTGGATCACTAAAAAAAAAAAAAAAAAAATCAA
>PVIA01010425.1:0-51864 GCA_004024845.1 Tonatia bakeri
GAAAACAGAATGAGAAGACTCAGAGAGTGATGGCGGGGATGTAAAAGCCAGACCTGGTAAGTGAGGTTTCTTTGATGAAGATTATCCAGTTTCAGTTATTGATCTTGACTTTCTGGTAATCAACACCTGTTTTGTTTGCTGTCTGATTCCTGCAAGCCATGTGCACATATGCACATGCATACACGTGTAAACACCCCTTTCCATAGGCCATACAACCTAATTCCCTTGATAAGAGGAGCCATAATAGAGATCTGGAAGCCTACACGCAGGGAGAGCACCCACCCCAGGGCTCATCAGGAGACTTGACCCTGGCTAGGATCTCGATAGCTGTGGCCTGGGGAAACTGTCAGTGTGTCAGAGGTGTGAAATGTTATGCAAACTTGTGAAATTACGAGTGTTAGCAAGTGGAAGAGCAGAATTTCGTCAGCAGTGTGGGGTTCGAGGTCAGAAAGGTCTGCACTGGAATACCGATCATGTCACACATGCACACACAAACATGACGGCATAGATGGACCTTCAGGGCATCGTGCTATGGAACAAAGTCTGAAAGGGAAAGACAAACACTGCATGATATTGTTACGGAAAAGACGACTCGGACGGCCTGGGAGTTTACGAAGTGGGATTTATTCACGCATGCGGACCCAGAGGAGATAAGATCCAAATTCTGGGCCCTGAGTTTAACCTGGGGCTTGCTTATATACTCCGTTACAAAAGCGAAAGAGGAGGGGGGAGCAGCTGCTAAAAGCAAGCACACAGAAGCAGAAGTGAAGGTTAGTGTTTGGCCTTGAGATAACTGCTTACCGGGAAAGGCTGCTGTCTGGAAACAGCTGCTGGTCAGCTCCTGCCTAAGAATGGCTACTAATTAGCTATGTCCCATCACAATAAGACTTAAATGTAGATTCTAAAAAAGGTGAACGCTTGGAAACAGAAAGTCGAACGAACCATAGTTCCCAGGGGCTAAGGAGTGAGGGAAACGGGAAGGTGTTGTTCGAAGGGTACAAACTTCCCATTATAAGATAAATCCTTCTGAGTTCTCGGGGTCCATTAGACAGCACGGTGATTATAGCAACCAGTGCTGTTACATACTTGAAAATTGCTAAGAGAGTAGATCTTAAATGTTTTCACTAAAAAAATGATAATTATGTAAGGTGATGAAAATATTAACTAACTCTACTGTGAAAATTATTTGTTAATATATACATGTATGTGTATCAAGTTATCATCATATTGTATATTTCTTATTTTATTATTTTATTGTTGTTCAATTACAGTGGTCTCAATTTTCCCCCATTGTTCTCCCCTACCCCACCCAACCCCACTCCCACCGTCAATCCCAACCTTGTTGTCCATTATCCATCTTAAACTCACACAAAGTTATGTGTGAATTATCTCAATGAAGCTGGAAAAGAAATCAAGAGATACTCTGTATTCAATAATATAAAAATTAATTTTTGTCAAGCTGTCATTTCTTTTTAACTTGTTCCATAGATCCAATGCCATCCCAATCAAAATCCTGTCAAATTATTTTGTGGATACCAACAAAGTGATTTTTAAGCTTATATGGAAAGACAATAGGCCCAGAATAGCCAACAATATATTGAAGGAGAATTAAGCTGGAGGACTAATACTAACCAACTTCAAGACTTACCATATAAACAAAGCAACAAACAAAAAGTGTTGGAGAGGTTGTGGAGAAAAGGGAACCCTAGTGCACTGTTGGTGGGAATGCAGACTGGTGCAGCCACTATGGAAAACAGTATGGAATTTCCTCAGAAAACTAAAAATGGAACTGCTTTTGAACCCAGCAATTCCAGTGCTAGGATTATATGCTAAGAACCCTGAAACACCAATCCAAAAGAACCTATGCACCCCAATGTTCATAGCAGCACAATTTACAATAGCCAAGTGCTGGAAGCAACCTAAGTGCCTATCAGTAAATGAATAGATCAAAAAACTATGATACATTTCCACAATGGAATACTAGCTCACACCCTTTGAGACAGCATAGATGGAACTGGAGAGCATTGTGCTGAGTGAAATAAGCCAGATGGTGAGGGACAAATACCGTATGCTCTCACCTTTAAGTGGAACCCAATCAACAAAATAAACAAGCATGCAAAATAGAACCAGAGACATTGGAATTAAGAACAAACGGCCAGTAACCAGAGGGGAGATGGGAAGGGATAATGGGGGGGAAGGATGAAGCATTTTCCAGAACAACTATAAAGGACACATGGACATAACCAAGGGGGAGTGGAATCAAGGAAGGGAGGTAGGGATGACTGGGGCTGGGGGGAGTGGTGGGAAGAGAAGGTAGAAAACTGTACTTGAACAACAATAAAATTTTTTTAAAAGATTTACCAGAAAGTTTCAATAATCAAGAAATGTGATATTGGTGAAAGAATAAACAAATAGATTAATGGAACAGAATGGAGGTCCCAGAAATGGAGCCACATAAATATACTCAACTGATCTTTGACAAAGGAACTGAAGCAATGCAATAGAAACACATAGTCCTTTTCATAACTGATGCTAGAACAAGTAAGTGGACATCCACATGCAAAAAAAAAAAAAAAATGAAACTAGTCATAGACCTTACACTCTCCAAAAAAATTCACCCAAAATGGATCTTATACCTTGATGTAAAATACAAAACTATAAAACTCCTAGATGTTAACACAGGACAAAATATAGGTAATGACTTTCTAAATTCAACACCGAAGGCATAACACCGATATGAAAGAATTGATAAGCTGGACTTGAATAAAATGAAAACTTGCTGCTCTGTGAAAGATACTGTCAAGGGAATGAAAAAGCAAGTCACACACTGGGAGAAGGTGTTTGCAAACCCACGTCTGATAAAGGACTGTGTTCCAAGACATACAAGGAATCTTAATGCTCAACAGCAAGAAAACAAACAACCCAATTTAAAAGTGAACCATCACAGACACCTCACCAAAAAAAGAGATCTAGATGGAAAGAAGCCCATGAAAAGACGTTCACGTTACACGTCACCAGGAAATGCAAATTCAAATAATCGTGAGCTGCTACTGCATTCTTCTCAGAATGGCCAACCCCTGTCCCTGCCCTAATAACATCAAATCTGACTAGGATGTGAAGCAACGGAAACTTTTATTCATTCCTGGTGGGAAAGCAAAGTGTTATTGACATGTTGGAGGAGAGTTTGGTGGTTTCCTAGAAAATTAAACACACTCTTACCATAGGATCCAGAAATTCAGGAACCACATTCTTTGGTATTTATCCACAGGAGCTGACAACATACATGCACACGGAAACCTGCACACTGATATTTATAGCAGCTTTATTCATCATCGCCAAATTTAGAAGCAACAAAAATATCCTTCAGGAGGTAAATGTGGTACATTCAGACAATGGAATATATTATTCAGCAATTAAAAAAATAGCTATCCAGCCATGTGATTTTATGGAGGAAATGAAATACATGCTACTAAGTGGAAGAAATAAATCAGAAAAGAGTATACAATTCCAAATCTAGGTAAGACGATCTATGTATATACTTCTAAAAAATCAATAATTGCCAGGAGTTATGGGGAAAGAGGGCTGCATAGGTGCAGCATCAACACTTTTGAGGGTCATGAAACGACCCTGTGTGATGCTATAAAGATGGATACATGTCAATCTATGTGTATCTAAATCCACAGCAGGTGCTTCAGTGAACAGCGAACATTGTGGAAACTGTGGGCTCTGCATGATAATGTCATTGTAGGTTCATCAGTGTAACAAATTCACTGTGCTGATAGGGTATGTTGATAACAGGCAGAGCTATGCCTGAGTGGGGGTAGCAGTTATATGGCAAATCTTTGCACTTTGTGCTTAACTTTGCGATGTACCTAAATTCTTTTAAAAGTAACCTATTAAGAATTGTTTTAAAAATTTAAGTAAAGTGAAGAGATCAAGAGAAAGTTATTGTGATATTTGTATTATCCTGTACAAGTGGATGGGAAGTCCTTCTCCACTCAATAGGAACAAGGAACAGGCAGAGATTAATGAGTCTAAGCTAATTAAAGAAGTATTTGCTTCTGGGGATGTACCCTAGGTAAGGAAGTAACTGTTCTGTAGGCTAAAAATATCACAGCTTAATAAAATAAAATGGTACAACTGAAAGGTAAGTAGAACAATAAAATGCCAAACATATTAAAATGTACTCTGTTTATTAGAAAAATAAATTGTATTCTGGAGTTCAATAAAAACCTAATTAAGGTTGATTTTGGCTGGGCTTCACTGTTGTTGCAACTATTATTACTTATTAATTGCTATCTGAGGTCCAGAGATCTCTTTATAGTCAGGGATATCTGAGATCCTAAATTTCCCAGAACATAGTAATTGGAGGTAGGGTTTTAAGGAATCTTGAAAATGCCCCAAATGCTAATAAAAATTGCTCCTCCGGTCAAGATCAGACTGCACAGCCTAATTACAACACGGGTTCCTTTGCTTTGGGGTAGAATTATACCTTTCACTGTGGGAAAACTGGCTGTCTCGGATATTTGCGTTATAAGTCTTCTATTAATAAAAAAGAAACAAATTAAGTATTCCCTGAACAATGCAGTTGGGCAGTCAAGGTGTTTCTAGATATGAGATCTATTCATGAGTGAGAATAACAAATTGAACATTAATGAGACTATTTCTAAAGTTCTCTGAAAGCTTCTTGTTTAAATTTTGTGATAACCAGACCCTTCCAGATACTTGGCATTCTTCACTTTTTTTCATGTTATGGAGACCTTGTCTTGTACTGCATACACAAGTGAAACTTCAGTAAAGGATGATTACATAGTGAATAGTTTTGATGAAGCAAATATTATCAAGACAATTACTCTGGTATTATGTAAGTGGACTTTCAGTTCTAAATTATTTGGATTGTTTTGATTAACTCATTTAAGTCATTCAACATTATATAGCTTGTGCCTGCTAGTGTAATAGGGTGCCGCCAAGAGAGGGGCCCAAATAGGGATTTAGAATGGGGTCCAGAACTCAGGGTGTCCAGGCAATATTAAGATGTCCTCACCCCTTCCCTACAGGTGTGGGTTGGGGGAGTGGACGAATGGAGCAGGGCCATTGAGAGCTGTTTTGCATAGCAACAGCTTTGCAGCTAACCCCTGCTGTGGTCATTTAACATATCTATAACCTTTAACTGGTTGCATAGATACGTTAAATAGCTGTGGCCATGCTCTGAGCCAGGAGAATGGAAGTAAATTCCCCACCAAGACATAACTGGGAGAAAACTCCGCCTAGTTACAGCACCTGTGTGGGAGCTTGGAGAAGATTGGCTCCATGACATGGGGCCACGCCTGCCCAGACTCCTGTTGGCAGCCCAGTGAAGCTGGAAGGATGTGGGAGTGCTGGCCATAGTAGCCAACTGTGGGAGGAGTCGGAAATGGGGCTGCAGAGGAAGATTGGTGCGGGGATTTAAACCGAGACGCAGCAGCCATTGAAGGAAGAACCACGAGATTTTGGCGGAGTGGGGACTCTCACAGCCCTGTGAGAGAGAATCACCATGCGGCTTTAGCAGAGAACCGCCACTCGCCTTTGGCAGAGTGCCAACCCCCCTCTTTCTAGCCATTGCGGAGAGACAGCCACGTGGCTTTGCCAGAGTGGGGACCCCTGCAGCTTTAGGAGGGGGAACCACCACCCGGCTTTAGCAGAGATCCCAGAGACACAGATGATGGTGCTGGGAACCGAGGGAGGCCTACCAGCTGAAATGGATTACTCCACAGAACTGGGGGCTGCCTGAGCCACGAGCTTCTATTTCTTTTCCTGAGATACAGTACCCCAGACTGGGCAAAGGGGGGAGGAAGGACTGTGTGTGTCTGTGGGTGTTTTAAGGGACTTTGGGATTTTGATGAAGACATTAGGTCACTACTTTAAGTTTGTATAGCATTCAGTAAACATTTCCTTTCCTTTTCAGGAATCTCTGGCATTGAGAGATGTCTTTCCTATAAGGCAGCAGACATAACGAACCTGGGGGATTCCTTTCAGTAATAGTATATTGCCTTTGGCCCCCCCTTGTGTTCTGTAGCATTTCCACTGCTCTAAACATGACATATCTGTCTGCCATGTTACTTCCTCTGGCCTGTGACTCTTAATCATAATGCTCACTAACTGATAAGTTGACAAATATTGATGCATACTCTGTTGTTGCCTCATCAAGCTCACCACTCGGTCCACCGAGGTTTATTCTCTACCACTTTGGTGCAGGCCTGTAAAATCCCTGGTCTCCAGCTTCCAAATGTGCTTTGTAAACTTCCACGCACTTTCTTGTTCCGTTTGTTCTTTCACTGAGCCAAGAGACCTAATGATTTTTTTTTTTTTACAACAAAACCTCACCAACCGCACATTGCCGTTTTTATTGAATTTTGGGGGGCGACATTGGTTAATAAAATTATATAGATTTCAGGTGTACATTTCTGTGAGACATTATCTGTATATTGTATTGTGTGTTTGCCACCCCAATCACATCTCCTTCCATCGCCATTTATTCCCCCTCTACCCTCTCCCACTCCCCCTCCCCCCTTTTCCCTCTGGTAATCACCACACTGTTGTCTGGGTCGATGTTTTGTTTTGTTTCTTTTCTTAATCTCTTCACCTTTGTCCCCCAGCCCTCCAACCCCCACCCCACACTCCCTTTTGACAGCTGCCGGTCTGTTCTCTGTATGCATGAGTCTGTTTCTATTTTGTTTGTTCATTTATTTTATTAGCTTCCACTTATAAGTGAGATCATATGGTATTTGTCTTCCTCTGATTGATGTTTCCCTTAGCATAATGCTCTCCAGGTTCATCCATGCTGCTACAAAGGGTAAGATTTCCTTATTTTTTATGGTCAAATAATATTTCATTGTGTAAATGGACTACAGCTTCTCTTTAATTTGCAATCACTCCACGGAAGGGGAGGTGTTTTTCCCACTTCACTTCTGTTCCAAGGGAGGACAACTTTGTTTCGTTTAACTGCAATTCTCTGGGGTAAGTTTCCTCAATGGTTCTGTGTTAGGGAAGAAAAACCGTTCAGAGCATATATCACTTCAAAACCTACAGTTTGGTTTGGGGCTCAAAATATAACCTTTACAGAAAGTGCTAAGTTGGGAAACTTCAACTCTCCAATCAACGAAGTAAAGAATTCCTGATACTCCCCAATGAAAAAGAAACTGGCCCAGCAATTGAGAAGAAAATCACTACATCTTTTCTCTTTGCAAAAATCTCTCTATAGAACTCTGTTAAAGGGAAGGGCTGATGTAGATTCCTTCACGATTCAGCTTTCCTACCATGTAGTTATGAAAATAATCTTTGTATTTAATATTTATGAAGTATGAGAAACATGTTATGGCTCATAGAAAGAATAAATACAAATAGGATATCCTGGTTTTGTTTAGAAGAATCCCCAAAGCAAGGAAGTGGGAAATGAAATCCCATAGCTTTTTGTTTGTTTTTTGTCTATTTTCAAAAGTCTGACTTTCCCCCTCAGGTATTCAGATATAATTCACATATAACTTTGTAAGTTGAAGATACGTAATGTAATGATTTGATACTTGTGTATAATAAATAGTGTTTACCACAATAAGGTTAGTTAATGCTTTGTTTACCTCACATAATTACTCTCTTGTTGTTGTTCTGGTGAGAATGTTAAAGCTCTTTTCGTATACCAAATTTTCCACAGGTTTTTAAACAAAAGGGTGAAATACAAGGGCAAGGTCATTTCCAGGATCTAGGATAAGATGAAAACCTTTCTGCAGGTGGAACAATGGGAGAGGGTATCCAAAGAGTAGAGAAACATGAATTCTAGCCAGGGTGGAAGGAAGAGGAGTAACAGGAGATGAGGGGTAATGCAAAGGCGCTGAGATGGAGGGGAAAGGGTGAGAAATTAAGTTTAGTCCACCCCGAACAGCGATTCTTATTGGCCTCTTTGTGTTTTTTCCCCATGAAACAATACTAGGTCAGAGTCAAAGATATTATCTTTGGAATAAATGAGACAGCCTCCCAAGCTTCACTAGAAGAAATTCTCTTTCAATTTATTTTATGTACTTAAAAAATAGATTTACTGGAGTTCTGCAAGTTTTAGCAATTGCTTAATAAGTTCCCTAGCCTATTTCACATTCAATATACAGTATTTCTAGAAAGTATCATGTGTGATAATTATACTGCTCATATATTCCCCTTTAATGTTTGCCATAACCAAAGAAAAATTAATGAAGAGAAGAAATATAGATAATAATACTTTTCTTCTTAAGATATATCTCTCTAAGACATATAGTCTGGGAACAAGCTATAAATTATTATACCCATTTAAAACATTATAAAAATAAAAACCAAGAGGCAGTGAATAGAGACATGTGCCACACAAGCAGAAACAAGTAACTCCTCACAATGGGGACATTCTCATTTAGACAAAATAATTTCAAGGTATTATTTTTGTCTTTATTTGATACAGCAACATTGTCATGAACTTCGCTCACATTGGGAGTTTGGAAATATTTTCCTCCATGGGGATAAATTACCCTAACTTTGAAATCTCAGTTCCTATATGAAAAATGACTTTATTAATAACTCAAGCATTTAAATTTGTAGCAACAGATGTTCTGATATGAATATGAAACAGCCTTACCTGTCAAACACAACAACACATAACTCGAACCCAGAATATAAGAGTGCCTCTATACACACAGTTCACGGTCAGTCCTCAGAAACAGCTTACATGTTCTTTAACGGCACTGTGATGATGTGTGTTTACTGTTAGGTGGTGCCTGGCTAACCTGGGGTTTCTGTAGCTGTTTATTACCCACAGGATGCCTTTGTTGATTTCACTATAACATTTAGTATAGACTTATCATAAATATTAAGAAATACTTTTAAAACCATCAGATTTATATACTTACACATTCATTTCACAAACATTTCTTGAACGACTAATATTTGCCAAACACTACCCAAGACCCAGGAGATATAAAGATCAGTCTTCTGACCGTAAAGTATTCACCATTACATAAGGAAAACAAACACTCGAAAATACAGTTTAATCCAAAGCAACAAGTGTGCTGTGAGAGCACGCTGTCAGGACTGTAACGTGCGTGTGTCTGGGTGGGTACGTAATGTAAATGCACCGGCTTAATTTGGGTTGACCCAAAAGCAGACACTGCAGTATTTTGGGTTCAAGTCCGTTTTTAAGGTGATGACTGCAAGAAATCCTCTGAAGGATAGACCTGTGCAGAAACCGCCACTGCTGGTCTCTTGGGCAGGGTGAAAGCAGTGGGTCTCAGACTTTAGGGGCCTTCAGAATTACCCAAAGGGCTTCTTCATCCAGCACAGACGGCTGTCCCCACACCCAGAACTTCTCATTCAGGAGGTCTAGGATGGAATCCAAGGACTTGCATTTTCATAAATTTTTATCTGATGCTGAGGCTCAGTAGGGGCCAGGGGGTATGGCTCAATAATACAGCAGTGTAAGAACCATTGACCAAGTAGGCACGAGCAGGGCATGAGAGCACAAGCCACATGCATATCTACCCAAATACTTTTGAGGTCACTGTTTTCTCCTGCTGTCAACCATTTATTTCATCAACAATTATACTTGTGTGAGTTATAGACATGTATGAATCTGGAAAGTCTTCGCCCTCTCATTAATAGTTATCAACCAAGTGACTAAATCCAGGTGGTTAATTAGAAAATATTTGACAGATACCCTGAACTCATTTTATTTTATTTTTGGTGGGATGCCTGTAGCTATAAACTAGGTATCCATCTTTGATTGAAAGGAGCGGGGTGCAAAGGTTATGTTTATTGCACGAAAATGTCCTCTTGGATAATTCATGTGCAAAAGCTTTCATCTGCTTATCCAGATCAGGATGTGTGAAGAGTGAAGTGTGTATGTGTATTAATGATACGTGTGTGTATAGCAGGAATAACTGTTTTATGTTTATAAATATTTGATAAAAATCTTCCAAGCATGAAATCAGAATTTTCTTTGCACCCAGCAAAGTATTTCCATGAGGTTCATGGAGTTGGAATAAAAATATAACTCTCATAAAACAGTTTGGCAAAATAACTACATATATACCTTAGTGCCTGTGAATAAAGACCATTTCGTGGAGAAATCTTTTTACTCTGGTTCTTGTCTGTGCCTATACCACAGGTAAAAAAAATAAAAAAGCCATTTACGGAGAAACATTTTTAAAACAAAATGAATGTTTGTACTTATGTGGAAAGCATAGTAACAAAGAAATGTATTTAACTGCAGAATGCTATTTGTTTCCACAGAATACAAATGCAATTTTCTATTCCAAGTGCACATTTAAATCCATATAAAAAGGACAGTTGACTTTCGAAGGACACTGAGTGGAATACTGTAAGCTGACCGAAAGAGTTGAACTCCGATACTGTATATACTCCAGCCTTTAAAGGCATCAGAATTAGAAAAGCTAAATAGATTATCTCAGCTGTATAATCTGTTCGTTGTAATTTTAGATGGTAAGAATCTGAGATAAGTATACTGTGTCCACCAAATATTTAATTATCTCAATAAAATGTATAAAGGAACAACATCTGATAAAATATTTGAACAAGAATGACCTGACACTACATATCAATGCCTTGTCTCCCTTTTAAGTCCATAGGCGAAGGAGTTAAGAATAAAATAAGTGTTTGCTTATTATTAGAGACATTTAAATCCAGCACTGCAGTTTAAGTATCTAGCCTGAAATAAATTACGAAATACTTCTTCAGGTCAATATGTGCATATTAAGTAAAACATTCCTCCCCACATCTGTCTTATTTTGAAATCCATTCCTTGCTTCCATAACTGAATCTCTTTCTTGTTGCTGACGCTCTGGGTGTTCGGTGCTCTAATTTTCAACCATTTGTTCCATCCTGATTCGGTCCCATGCTTCAAACCTGGTGTGCTGGAAGAGAGAAGCCTTTGCGATTTTCCATGCCTTTTCTAGTTTCACTGGGATTCGAGTTAAGTCAGGTTTTTAAAAACTGGGTATCTCAAGAAGTTCACTGACCCTTTATGTAACATTGAGAACTTACAGCTGGAAAAATGGAGGAGGTAGAGAAGAGGCAAAACTTGGGAATTGCCACATAGTTTCATTCAACCGCCACCAACCCCTTGCTCTGGACTTATGTAGTCCAGCCAGCAATGGTGAGTGAGTAGCCAGGCTTTTTTCTTCAGTGACGAAATTGCTTTTTTTCTTGTTCAATCAGAAGACAGAGCAACAGAGAAGCAGAGCTCCTTTCCTTTCCAGGAAGATTTACACAGAGCATAACCCATAAAATAACGTGGCCCTCGAATTTCTTTCCCCATCTCTACAGAGGTTTGGGGCAATCATCTACTTCTCTTTTTCTCAGTGCTAACTGTGAAAAATTCCCCAGTAAACCCTGCTTCTGCACCACACCTTGTGACATTGTAAACTACGTTTCAATGCCCCAAGTCCTGTTACAGGATAGATGGTGACTTCAACAGATCCTCCTTGCCTGACAAAGTTATTCCTTAGATATAAGCATTGCCACTGCATTTTTTTCTGGGTGGGACAGTTAGGGGGAGGGAAAAGGTAGAGCATTATCTTTTAAAATAAAACTCCTTCTGGGGAAAGTTGCTACCTTTCTCTGAGTGAGTCTTTCAAATCATTATTCTCCTCCTGAGAGGGCAATTCGGTCCACATGAGGACATTGAGAAAGTAATATCTAATCACCGCTATCTAATTGTGTCTTTATAATAACCCTGCATGATGGGCAGCTCCAACTCAGAGGAGTTAGGTATATTGGCCAATGGCACAAAATTAGGATTTGAATTTGAATTTATCTGACTCTGACTTTGATCCTTGTACGTCTTGCTAATAGACAGCACTTAGGGCTTTATAGATATACTCATTAAGCAAATGATAATAAATGGTTTCTGTGAAGGGTCAGGAGTATTTTACCCTTGAGAGCAAGATTTAGTCTTTTTCTTTATTGGAATAGGTAAAGGCACATGGTAGTAGGGGCTCATTAATATCCGTAAAATCATTAAATACATGTGTACAACAATGCATGCCATCTCAGGTATACACTACCTAAGGTCCAGTGGAAATTTCGATGATTTGAAGTTAGCTTTTTTTAGACTTTGGTCAAGGGAGGTAATGTGGCCTGGCATAGAGACTCTATGTTCTGAAGTCAAAAATCAGCCTCAAATTTTTTCTCAAAATGTTTACTAGTCAGGCAAACTTCACCAAGTTTTTAACCTTTCACCTTTCACCTATTCATTTTCCTGACAATGTTACTATCTTCACGGGGCTTATATTAGTCATGCCAGGCTAGGCCCATGCATAGCAAACTTCAGTGCACATATACATCACCTGGGGGTCGTGTTAAAATGCAGATTCTGATTCAGGGGTCCTGGGGTAGAGTTTGAGAGTCTCTGTGTTTAACATAATTCCAGTTGATGCATTTGTAGCTAAATTCTGTAGCCAGGGGTAAGGTCTCTTATCCTCAACAGCACTGACATTTTGGTCCTGATGGGGGTTGTCCTGTGGAGTAGAGGATGATTAGCAGCGTCCCTGCACACTTCCTGACATGCAACAGAAACCAGACAAACATTTGTTTCTTTCTTTCACCATATTCTTCTTTGACTCAGGAGGGGTTGAGAACTTTAGACTGACAGTCACCTCTGGGATGACAGTATCATCTAGAACAGGAGCCAGCACACTTCTACTCCCTGGTCAAATCTGGCCTACCACTTAATTTTATAAATAAAATGTTATTGAAGCATATGCACAGCCATTACTTTACCAATTTTGCATGGATGCTTTTGCACTAAAACAGCAGAATTGAGAAGTTCCAGCTGAGACCGTGCAGCCCCTGGATTTAAAACACTTACTACCTGGCCCTCAATAGACAACGTGCGCTGGGCCCTGTTCTTAGCACATGAAAATCCTGCACCTTTAGCTTGTCTAAACTATAAAAGAGGAATTTCACAGCATCATCTGGGTATAAGTGAATAAATGATAATTCAAGATCCTTTCCTTGGGTTGATACCAAGAGAATGACGAGGTTCTTTCCATGTTCCAAATGTGCTGTTGGCTTCCACAACTCAGGCACAATGCAATCTCTTTAGAAACAGTGGAAACAAGAACAAACCCCAGGTGCCGGGAACTTTGGGTAGATTTTCTTTTTAAAAAATCTGTTTCCAAGCACAGAGAATTTACATGCCTAATTATAATTGATAACAATCAGTCACAAGCGATAAATATACGTCCCATGACTGCCAACTTGACTTAACCTAGTCTGTTTGTGCTGATGATTGCTAATTTGCATTTGTGCAAGGTCTTAAAGGGAGCCAAACTGCTTTTAAAAACAAACTCAGAGAATTCTGAGTAGAAAACACATAGGAAAGGATTTTTGTTTTTATGGAAATTATATGAGTAAGTTGCACTCAGTTACAGCTTGTAAATGGAACATGAATGTGTAGCTTAACGTACAATATTATTCTAGTGTGACTGATCATTACAGGTGGTTTTTATTATAACTGCTACACACACTCTCATGCTTAATTTGAGGCCATAATGTGCATTAGGATAGGCTAGATTAGTGTTTCTCAATCTCAGCAGTGTTTGGGCCAGATAAATCTTTGTTGTGGGGTCTGTACTGTGCATTGTAGGATGCTTGGTGGCATCCTTGGCCTTTACCCACTACATGCCAGTATTAATCCTGTCCCCAGTTATGTCATTCAAACTATCTCTAGGCTGGGACTTCCAGTCAAGACAGCAGCATAGGTAAACATGATTTACCTCCTCATACAACCACATCAGAATTACAACTAAATTATAGAACACACATCACTCAGAACCATCAGAAATTGAGTTGAATGGAAGTCTGACAACTATGGAATTAAAGAAACCACATCCATCCAGACAGAGCCTCACAGTCAGCAGGTGGGTGCTGTAAATGAGACTCCGTCAACCAGGTTAACCTATTTGCCTCACCCTGGAGATCCCCTGAGACTCCTTCCCATCCAACTTACCAGCCCACCAAGCTGTTAATGGAGACTTTTCCATGTGAATGGGTCATCTTGGCTCACGCTTCACAACTTCCTAAATCCTCTCAAACAAGCAGCAGCCAGCCTCAGTGAGCCCCCATCCCATAAACCACTTCTAAGTGGCCCCAGGCCCAGCACAAGCAGCCACCAGCCTAGATTCACAGCTTGGCTTTGCCTGGGAATCTCCAAACCCAGCACAAGGATGCAACTCGAATACCTAGGTGATAGGGGAGGTTGTGCCACTGGACCCTACAGGACACCTACTATATTAAGCTATACTACCAAGACAGGGAGTCATAGCAGCTGTACTTAATACATAGAAACAAACACAGGGTGGCTGGCAAAATGAGGAGACAAAGAAACATGGCCCAAATGAAAAAAAAAAAAAAAAGAAATCAAAATTCCATAAAGAGAACTGAAAAAATGGAGATAAGCAATCTATTAGATGCAGAGTTCAAAACCCTGGTTATCAGAATGCTCAAAGAACTTAGTGAGGACCTCAACAGCATAAAAAAGATCCAGTCAGAAACAAAGAATTCACTAGTTAAAATAAAGAACAATTTATAGGGAAACAACTGTACAGTGAATGAAGCAGAGAATCAAATCAATGATTTGGAATATAAGGAAGCAAAAAACAACCAATCAGAACAAGAGGAAGAAAAAAGGATTAAAAGAATGAGGATAATGTAAGCAGCCACTGGGACAACTTCAAGCTTTCCAACATTTGCATCATAATGGTGCCAGAAGGAGAAGAGAAAAAGCAAGAAATTTAAAATATATTTGAGAAATAATGAAAGAAAACTTCCCTAATGTGGTAAAGGAAATAGATGTTCAAGTCCAGAAAGCACAGAGAGTCCCAATCAAGACAGATGCAAAGAGGCCTACTCCAAGACAAATCATAATTAAAATGCCAAAGGTTAAAGATAAACAGAGAATTTTAAAAGAAACAAGAGAAAAGAAGTTATTTACCTACAGAGGAGTTCCCATAAGACCATCAGATGATTTCAAAAAAAAAAAAAAAAAACTTTACAGGCTACAAGGATTGGCAAGAAATATTCAAAGTCACGAATAGCAGGAACCTATAGCCAAGACTGCAGTACCCATGAAATATATCATTTAGAATCACAGGACAGATAAAGAGCTTCCCAGAGAAGAGAAAACTGAAAGAGTTCATCATCACCAAACCATTATTATATTAAGTGTTACAGGGACTTATTTAAGAAAAAGAAGGAGAAAATTATCTCTAGACATTGCCAAATATCCCCCTGGGGGACAAAATGACTCCTGGTGTAGAATTACTGGACTATATTATACGACAAGAAGAAATAACTCTACAAATTTAGTGGCTTAATATTCAAAATGCTCCATTCTTACCCTGGCTGGGTTGCTCAGTTGTTGGTGCACTGCCCTATTCACCAAAACGTTGTGGGTTCAATTCTTGGTTAGGGCACACAGTACGTTACAGGTTCCATCCCCAGTCAGGGCATATATGGGAGGCAACGGATCAATGTTTCTCTCTCTTTCTCTTTCTCTCTCTCCCTTCCTCTCCCTCTAAAATAAAAAAATACATTTTGGGTAAGGATTTAAAAAATAATAAAGAAGTGTTTAGCTTTTGATCATATAAATTCTATTGGGCAGCTTTCTAAGGCAACTGAACTCTAATGGGAGGCTCAGTATTCTGAGCTTCTGGAACTCTGTGGTGCTTCCAATTAATACGTGTTTTCTAGATCATCATGGACAGTAAAGGAAGAATGTAGAATTCAGCACAAGCTCTTGAGTGTTTAAGCCCAGAAGTAAGGTTTTCTAATACCATTTACATATCATTAATCAGAATTATTCATGTGGCCATTCCAACCTTCGGGAGTGTGAGAAGTAAGATCTCCCTCCAAGATTAATGCACATACTATTTTCTATAAGCACAAACATTATCTGTCAATCTCTACCTTTTTCAACACTTTTGCAGCTACTGGGAAATATTGTATTGTCAAGGATGGAGAGACAGGGTACTATTTTAGTTGAGAGTGTGGATTTGGGAACGAAAGTACTTGGACTGAACCTCAGATCTACAGCTGAGAGCTTCAACCAGTTAAGTAACCTCACTGTGCTGAGTTTCCTCATGTATAAAACAAGGGCTAATAAAAGTGCCTAACTCAGGTGGAGGTTGTAACGATGAAATGTGTTAGCATTTTTAAATATTTTTGAAAAATGCCTGGAACATAATAAGCACTTTGTAAATATGTTTAAATAAAAAGAAGCAGTATACAGAGAGAATCATTGTATGTTTTTATAAAAAGTGCTGAGAGGCTGAAAATGTATATACAAAGTGGTGTGTTCAGACAATAGCATGGTGCTTACCATAGACAATGGGGCTGGGGAGCATAAAGAAAGTAAAGGGGATCGAATGCAGAGAGACAGAAAGACTAGACTTTGGGTAGTGAGTGCACAATGCCATGGATGGATGATGTATTATAGAATTGTACACTTCAAACTTAGGTAATCTGATTAACCAACATCACCTCCATAAACTTAACTTTAAAGGAACATGTATCAGGGACACATGGACAAAGCCAAAATGGGTAGGCTCAAGTGTGGGAAGCAGGGAGGGGTGGGACGGGGGTGTGGTGGGGGAAAATTGAGACAACTGTACTTGAACAACAATAATAAGTACAAAAACAACAAAAAAAGAAAATGTGATGTGTATTTAGAGGAATTAGTCCACTCTCAAATATGACATCTGCACATCTATACATTAGAAATATATTGCAAAAATATACATCCAGAAATGCATCTTGTCAAATATAACTTGGAGCTATTTACCAAGTTCAGGAAAATAAATTAATAAATGTTACAAAATATCTTATAAGTTCAAGCTGGGTAAAATGAGAACAATATACTTGCTGTCTATTCCTCAAAGCCCCATTAAACTCTTGAATGTTGAATATAGATGAAAATATGTCTTCCCTTGGTTACTGTTGTAACTTTAACTAGAATGTTTTCCCTAAAAACATATTTAATGCCATTTTAAATATCCACCTATTTAAAATATCATGAAAGTACTAAGTATCTAATTGTTTAGTCTGTGGTAGCATTTGCTCAGCATTTCCTGTCGTGCAGGCTCATGAATGTTCTATCATCGCTCAAAGGAGCACTATCCTCTCTCCTGCTACCATTTGCCACCAGGCTGAGGCTACCAGCCCGGCACCACTGATAAAGAATAACTGACTTACAAACAACTTTTCTCTTGTGAATGCTGTGTTTCTTGTGAATGCCTTCCAAAGGCATTTAAGAAACTATTCCCACCCTAATGGCATAGAAATAAACATTCTTCCACATGCATGGTATGTGTTACTTGATTCCCTGAATTTCTCAGTTCTGTCTGCTTTTCATCTCCCGAACCATTCTACATACTTGCACATTGCTTTCCCCCTTGTTTGTCATTTTGTCTTTATGTCACCTTTATGTTTGGGTCATTCTGATCTTGACTTCTTTTTTCCCCTTGCCCCTTTGATTGTCATAATCATATAAAATTTCAGGTGGACAAATTTCCTGTTTCCAGCCCCAACTCTCAAGTGTCACATTAATGTCAACATTAGTCAAATTGGCTGAGAAGATGGGTTCAGAAAGAGTAAATGAGGAACACTTGTTTCAAAATGATGTGATTGACTTGTTCAGAATGTATGTTTCTACCATTCAGCCCATTCCTGGTGAATTAGAATGTCTGTGGATGAAGCTAGAAATCTATATTATTTACAAACCCTCCAGCTGATTTTATAGACACGATATCCTTTAACAAGTTGTAATAGTATTCTACTATATATCTAAAATTGATTTGTAGAATAAGTAAAACTAAGTAAAATCAATGGATTGAAGTATTTGACATCATGCATAGGAAGTCATTATTATATTTCTTTTGCAAAATTATATACATATGCCTTTAAAATGAGTAGTCAAAGTTTAGACCATAATTTGACCCAGGCAATCCTTTGAATAGTTTGAAAAACATCAACTGAATATACTCAAAGGAAAGAATAACAATAATATGTCTGTGGTTGTGTGCATGGATTTTTTAGTATATCTCCCCCTTCCCTGTGGCTTTCTCTTCACAAAAAATTCAGAAACATTTCTAAATAATAGATTATAGGCTCTTGGAAAGCAAAGGCAGTGCTTCCTTCCATCTCTGAAATATCCTAGTGTTATGAAATGTCCTGAATTCTCTTTAAACATTAATGGTGATAAGCAAACTCTTCTAAAGAGTCCTACTCCAGACCATTTTTACCAGAATTTCCTCTGGAAATGATCATCTATAGTCTATTTATATATTGGTATAATTATCAAGAAAAAAAGAGAGTTCTAATGTCAAACCTTGTATTTTAGGTTGTAATTGAGACTCATTTCTCTTTTAATAGTAAAGGTCCCTGGTTTTTGTGTAGTTACGTTATCAACATAAAACTTTAGGATAGGAATAATCAATAGTTTTGATATCAGCTTAAGCAAGTAAATTTGTACAAAGATATAAGTTTAAGGCCTCTCCCTCTATCACAATATTTTCCACAATCAACCTCCCTTTATGCCAGCATAACAATCAGAGCCTATAAGGAGCAGTGACAACCTTATCAGCAGTAGGAAAATGAGTCTAAACAAAACTTTTCCTCACAATTTGAAGATATTTGTCTTTGAACATCTTATTTTAATTTTATATTTTATAAGGTCTGTCTTTTGTAGTATACAGCATCAGTCTATCACTCTCAAAACCCCCCCAAAATTTAGATACCACTACCATCTTTACACCAAGGATTTTACTTAGATCTTCATAGGTATTTAATCAATATCCAATATTAATAGATGAGATGTATCCTAAAATACATTAATCATATATATCAAACAAGAAGAAATGAAGGATTGGACTGTTTCACAAAAGAAAATGTGCAACTATTTCAAGACAATTAAATGTTGGTTCTATCAATGAATGGAAAAATATATAGAATCAGAGATTTATTTTCAGGCCCAAGAATCTTGATGTAAGCTTTCCCTTAATACACAGGGCTGGATTACTCCTATCCCCACCAAAGTCACTACTTCATATTTAGTCGCAGCTGCTAAAACATGCAAGCGTGATTTGGAACAGCGAGGCTACGTAAGATGTCAGTGAATGGTGACCATGAAACAGTGCTCACAAGCTAACAGACTCCACCTTTCAAAGTAACTTCAGATGTGCAATTTTTAATCTCAGCACACAACAAACTGTACTCTGTTTCCAATTATCTGTCATTTGAACACACGTGTGTGCACACACCCTCGCACACATGCCTGTAGCTCAATCCCTCCCAACTCACATGGACACAAACACCCAATCTGTGTCCTGGTCGGTCATACCGAGCTTTTTGCAGAGTGCACTTTGCTTTTTCATTATCTCTCTACTATTTTTTCATGTACTTTTCTACGGCTGGAAAAGTCTACTTTCTCTCATCTGTTTGGTAAATGTGACTTGTCATTCGCCACTCAACATGCACCACTTGGAAAGTTGTCCTGACTGAAGCAGGATGAATTAGATGTCCTTCACCAGTAATCCTTCCGGGCCTGTAGTTAACCCTACACAGCATTTATCACGTTATATTGAAAGGCTGGGCAGCCTTGTCTCTGCTCTACTAGATCACTGCTTTCACGAGGTGGGGAATGATGCCGCTGCGTCGGTGTCTCCAGGGGTTAGCACAATGCTGCCCAATTAATCAAAGCTCTGTGAATGCTTACCAAGTGAGAGAACATGAAAGTGATAGATTCTTAGGGAAAGGGGAGTGGGGAGGGACAGGGATCTGATGATGACACCGCGGAATTTACAAAGGCGGTATCTTTTATTCCTTCCCCGAGCAATGCGGACAGCACGATCAGTGCTTGCTGGGGCTTATGGGAGGAACCCCCCTCGCATTCATGGTGATTGTCGCATCAAGGCTCTTGAGTCACACATACATTTGCAGTCTACTTCTCTTTCAGACCTTTCTTTCCTGTTGAAATGGTACGGTAGTCCCTAAAACAGAGCTGTCATGCACCCTTTTGCTTAATGGTAATTTTTAAAATTTGGTTCCTAACACTTTTTTTAATTTAATTTTATTGTTGTTCAAGTACAGTTGTCTGCTTTTGCCCCCCACTACTCCCCCCAGCCCCAGCCATCCCCACCTCCCTCCCCTGATTCCAACTGCCCTTGGTTTTGTCCATCAGTCCTTTATAGTTGTTCCTGAAAGTCCTCCCCCTTTTCCCCCCATTATCTCCTCCCACCTCCCCTCTTCTTAGTGTCAGATTGTTCTTAATTTCAATGTCTCTGATTATATTTTGCTTGCTTGTTTGTTTTGTTGATTAGGTTCCACTTAAAGGTGAGATCATACGGTATTTGCTTAATGGTAATTATCATAATAATAAATATATGATTGGTAAATTAACCCCACACTTCTGACTATTTTCCCCTTGTGGAATAAAGGCTGTGATGTTATAAACATTACAGTTAAGAAAGGAAAAGAGTGAAGGATCCTATGATCAAATATATTTGAATAATATTGACTTAAACACAAACACATTACGCTAGTACAGGTTTTTGCAGTTACTGCTATGCTGCTGTGCATTGTGAATCTACAAGAAAGTAAGAAAGATGATAAACAGTGATTTCCACATCTATCCAACCATGACTCTTTTTGGTAATTTGTTTTGCCCCCAGAGAATCTGGTTCTGTGGAAATATTTTAGAGCAATTTAGGTGAGTGCTCTCAAGTATGGATCAATGAGTAGGATAGAAATTAGAGAACCTTGTTAAACCAAATATGCTCTTTTCTAAAAAAAAATATAGCCTAATTAAATAAGTTCTGTAAATATTGATTAAATTATAATTGATTATTCTATTTTATAAAGTTAAAATACCGTTAAGCAAGAGAAAAAAAGAAAAAGAAATATTTTACCGTGGAAGACTCGTATTTGTGCTTTATCTCCAATTGTTCTTTTTAGTTAATCTAATTTAACTAATTTATTCATTTTTTACACTTTTTTATTAATTTTTATTGTTTTTAATCTTGCAAACACAAAAATAAACCTATTTAAGACTAGAAGCTTGTCATGTGAGAACTTTTCCCTCTTGCCTTGCATCCTTGCAGAAGGTTGAATCTCAGTTTTACTTACTTCTAATTTTATGAGATAGGCAACACATAAACCCTTTCTGAGCTTCAATCTTGTTTTTGTTTTTAAGTGAATCACGGTGTTATCAGACTCAACAGGTTTTGGTGGGGATAATCCAAGGCTTATTATAATGTGGCAATGTGTCTAGTCAGTGTCTTGAATATTTTGGGCACTTAACCGTTATTTAATCCGTCAGTCAGTCAGCCAATTATTGCCCATTCAGTAGCCTGCATCTGTAGCTCTCCCTAATATCTTGCTCCCCATTCCTACCAGTTTTCAATCTCATTGATACAATGGTGGACTCAGAGAGATCCTGCTGTCTCCAAACATCTCTTCCTTCAATGATGATCAAAACCCCTCTTAGTCATGCTTCAACAAGCTTCAGTTTCTCATTATCATCTTTCCTTCACAACCTCATTTCTAATAAATTTTTCCTTTTCACCAAATAGATTTGATGTGCAAACCTAATTTTATAATTTGGCTTTCCACTAAGCCTTACCATGTCTAGAGATTTTGTGTATTCGAGTATTTTCAAAATAAAAATGAAGATACACATCCATTTTAAAGGAATTCTCTCTTACCTTGTTTTCTGTTCTCTGCGTTTTGAATGAAACAGAGCTAAACACTGTAAGCACTGATTACGTGTCTGAGTGGTGTTTTCCACCAAGAGAAAGGATGTTGTAAGTGGTCAGGTAATAGCCACTTTTTAAACACGCTTTGGTATTGTGCAAAATGTTTTACATGCAATGTTTTATTTGACTCCTTCCAATGCACATTCTAATTGGTATCATCATCACATTTACCAACAAGGACACTCAGTATTTGAGGTTCTGAAAGTTCAAATAATTTGCTAATATCACCCAGCTAGTGAATGACAGAGCTGGCATCAAAACCAAAGTCAATCTGATTCAAAATTTACTCTCATGGACCCTCTACCATACTGTACCATGAGGCCAACCATAACCAGAATGTAGCCTTTTATGACTGAGCAGGCGTGTCCAACCTGCAGCCCGTGGGCCACATGCAGTTCAGGATGGCTAAGATTGTGGCCCAACACAAAATTGTAAATTTACTTAAAACATGATGAGATTTTTGTGTGTGCGATTACACATCATAACGTATTTAATGTGTGGCCCAAAACAACTCTTCTTCCAGTATGGCGCAGAGACACCAAAGTTTGGACACTCCTATAACTGCAATTGACATATTTGACTAGAAGGTATAATTGACATGTTTCTGAAAACAGTCATATAATCAAGTTCAAATACACAGTAAAGAAGGGAGAGAATCAGGAAAATTTAGAGCAAAATGATGGATTAAGGAAGGAAAATAAGAGAAATCTATCTAGAAGCACAAAAGGACAAATGAATTAGGATATCCTGGAGAGCAAACTCATTTGACTGGTTGCCTTTACTGAAAATGCATCATTTCATTTCAACCCTCTGTGTTTTATTCATACTCGAAATGAGTAGTGCTCAATTCCTTGATCATTCTGCAAGCCATCCTAAATCATGTACGGACTTCAAATTTATGCATCTTCTGTATAGTTAATCAAGTTTTTAATACTTTGGCTTTAGTATAATTATTTTAATGGGCATATGAAAATATAGATCTATCAAAGGTGATAGCTTTATAGGCTTGTTAATATCTTAAATTGAATATTATATTGAATTTGGAGAATTTTCAACCTGGAAAAAATATCACTTAGCTTTCTCTGTTTGAATGAATACACTGACGACATAAGTTTGAAAATACTATAGCCTATTGCAGATTATTGTGTTGGGTGGTGTCTCAGGCACAATGGAAAATAAAATAAGTGGTCTTTTATAAAATAAATCACAGCAACTTTTGTGCTTAAAAAAAAAAAAGCACTTAGGATACCACCTGGAAGACATTTAGGATGATACAGAATTCACATGGCCTTGACTGTTATATTATACATTTGGAACTGTATTTCCATGGAAACAAAGTGAAAAATAACAAGGAATTTGATGCAGTTGAGAGCATGGGTGATAAGGAAGGAAGCTTTCTTGTGTGTCCTGCATGAAGCCTGTAGCAGGAGCCCTCTGGGGCCCAAAATCCAGTCTTACCTACAGAAAAGATCACTGAAGCTTTACCTCTCCTACTGTCCCTACTACAAGAACCTATTAATACAACACACGCCAAATCTTATGTCCCTGTCCATCAGAATTATTGCTAAAAATACAAGCTCTTTCGTCACCTCTTATATACTAAATTTTTCCAGTTCTCATCCCCACACAACTTATATCCCCCACATTAATCATACGTACCCTTCTCTCCCAAATTCTTCCACTGGGATCTTTGCAATAATCATTACTTCTTTGGTATCTCATCCTCTGCAAAGGTTCCCTCCATCTCCTTGACATACCCTCTCAGGGCTGTTCAACCTACGGCCCGTGGACTGCATGTGGCTCAGGGTGGCTGTGAATGCGGTCCAACACAAAATCATAAATTCACTTAAAACATTATGAGATTTTTTTCTGGTTACGTATCACAATGTAAATGTGAGGCCCAAGATAACTCTTCTTCTTCCAGTGTGGCCCAGAGACACCCAAAGGACGAGCACCCCTGCTGAAATTTAGAGTATTCTGAGGACACCATTTTCCTTCCATGAAGTTAAATTTTTTTCTTCTACTCCACTTACCTAAACACTGAGAAGTAAAGTCAGGGTGCTCCAAGCTCCTTATTTCTGCTTCTAGTCAGTTAAATACTCTCACCTAAATGAAACTGTTGCTCCTTTGAGACTCAGCTAGCTAGAAGGCACTTCACCTCTTCATAGCAATCACCTGCTGACCTGCTCACCACCAGCCCCTCCCCTCAGTTATTGAACACTTGAGCATTTAGCTCACAGCATTCATGTATTCTTCATGTTCTGTCATCATTCTACATTTCTTTGATAGGAACCCAACACGGGGCATGGAGCTCCCTGATGTCATCTCCAAATGCACTTTCCTCTGTCCAACCTACTTCCTGAGGAAAATGGTGTCCTCAGAATACTCTAAATTTCAGCAGGGGTGCCCAACCTTTTGGCATCTCTGGGCCACACTGGAAGAAGAAGAGTTGTCTTGGGCCACACATTAAATACATTGCAACATGTAATCACACACAAAAAAAAATCTCATAATGTTTTACTTTCAAGGTCATTCTATCACCCTAGCCAACACCAGAAATATATCCTCCTGTAAAGTTGTAAAATTGGATACCTACTCTTTACTGTAATCACAACCTTTTGTTCTCTGACTTGCCTAAGCAGCCCAATGCAACAATTATTAAAATGCAAAAGTACATCATGATAAGCTTGACATTTTCTATTTTTAAACTTCTTTTATATATGTCCCTATTCCAAGCTCTGAATCTATGACTCAAAAGTATAGTCGCCCTACAGTAGATAGTTTTATTTATCTTGTCACTCTGTTATTTCTTTGAACCTGCTTTTCAACACCAAACCCTCCAATAAAACCTAGTCATCAACCTTCTCTCCTGCATCTCTGGTCTTGGGCAAGACAACAGAGAAATTACAAAAACAGACAGATTGATATCATACACAATTTAAGATTTTTCTGCCTCAGACTCTAAAAATCACCTGAAAATGTTTCCAAAAAGTTATGATAGATTCCTGTTTCCACACTCTTTGGTGATTTTCATCCCATTTCATTGTGACTAAAAGGGGAACAGGCTCATCTTCCCATATCCACACACCTCTCTTCTTTAGATCCCCATAACATGTTTCCCCTTCTGTTTCCCTGGGACCAACTTCTCTTTCCACCTGTGATAGTGCAGTCTTCTATATCCCAGCAAAGAAAAGAAATTAGGCTGACCCTGTGGTGGCTGAAGGAAGAAGACGACTCTAGCCTGGATTTTAGGACTTTAGCATGTAGATAACAATTGAATGCCAGGAGATGCTTGTACAGTAAAAAGTGAAACGAAGATATTAGGTGATTTAAAAAAAGAAGAAGAAGAAGATTAAGTAGAGTGGGGACAGCGACAGGAGAAAAATAAGAAAAACTAAAACCAAGTTTTTCAAGAACAGAGTGTTTTCATTAATGTCTTATAGATTTCAGCATACACATCTTTCACCTCTTTGGTTATATGATGCTAGTTGTGAATCATGCCTCCATAAAAAAAAGGTTGATGTACAAAATATAATGAAAACAAAGCACTATAAGATCAAAGGTGGTAGTAAAAACAGTGCATTGAAGGGAAAAACATGGTGTCTTCAAGTAAGAATCAGGTTTGAATGGTATGCACTTTCAACCAAAAAGATGAAAATGTAGGAGCTGTGTTTGCTGTGGAATGGGGACTCCAAAGGGCACAGTGGAAATATTTGCGAAGGAAGAGAAAAACAACAGAAGCTTCGGCGAGAAGAAAGAGGCATAGAGCAGTGCGGAAACAGTGGGGCGAAAGGGAATGAATGTGTTCAAATAAACCCACAGTTCGGACACAAACAGGAACGAAACCAGATGAATTTGTGTCAAACAGTTGGTATGAGCACGTGATCAGAATGATGAAATAGTCAAAAATGATATTCCGAGCCTTTGACTCCTGGCATGGATTGAAATACAGTGTCCTTTTTTGTACATTAGTTTAATTATTGAGGGTTTATATTTTAAATTCCTGACTTATTTTACCTGTGTGATCACTGTTTTTATTCGACAAGGTCTTCTGAATTTTTTAATTATGTCTCCTGCACTTACTGTGTTGTCTGAGATCAAACTGGTCTGAAATAAGCATTTCTGACTATCAGTATATACTGTAAAAGCTCTTGCGAACCACAAGGGAAGTTTACAAGTATTTTCTGGTTTTGAAAATCAATCTATATACTTCGAAATTATTTGCATTTATATTTTAAATCATTTCAGCTGACAATGACTGCATTTTAGTTATGTTGTTAATTTAATAAATTGTATATATATCATTATATTTCAAATGCTTTGATAAAACAACTTCATACAGAAAATGCGAACTGAAGGAAGTATCCTGTATTTTGGATAGGAAGACTTGGTATCACAAAAATGTACTTGTCTTCAAATTAATCTGAGAATAGAAAGCAATTGAGATAACAATCCTAATAGAACTCTGTTTAAATAAAATTTGACAATTTAATCCTAAATTACATGCACATAGAATTGTAAAGGGTCAAGAATCACCAAGACTTTTCTGAAGAAGATAAAGGAGAGATTTAGATTATTAGGCATTAATATTTCAGAAAGACTAAATTAATAATGAAAAATGGTCTCAATATATAAATAGATGAGAGCCAAACAAGAAAGGAAGAGAAAAGCAAATAAGATCAGTCATAGACAACACAAATATGGGAATGAGTGCTTGATAGTTGACAGGGTTTTGATATATGACAAAAAATACAAAAACCATAAAAGAAAGGTTGAGACTCCATTTTATGATTAATATTTCTATTAATATGCTATTAATTATAGTATTTCTACTATGATTAATGTGATTAAGAACACCATTAATACATATAATACTAGTAAAACATGCAACTAACAATGATTTATAAACAGAACATATCAGGGAAAGAAAACATGAATGATCCAGTAGAAAGAAACTGGTTACAGTATAAATAGGAAACCTATATCAATACCAAAAATATTGAAATTCCTCCTTGAGTCCAACTTCTTTGGGACTCTCTGAGCTTCCTGGACTTCCTCGAGGTCTATTATCTTTGCGAGATTGGGGAAGTTCTCCTTTATTGTTTGTTCAAATAAGTTTTCCACTTGTTGCTCTTCCTGTTCTCCTTCTGGTACCCCTATAATTCGGATGTTGGAACATTTAAAGATGTCCTGAAGGTTCCTAAGGCTCTCCTCATTTTTTTTAAATTCTTGTTTCTTCATTCTTTTCTGGTTGGATGTTTCTTTCTCCCTTCTGGTCCACTCCATTGATTTGAATTCCAGTTTCCTTCCCATCACTATTGGCAAGGAGGAACACACCAAGACACATTATAATTGTATTAGCCAAGATTAAAATGAAGGAGAGAATCCTAGAAGCAGCAAGAGATAAGGAGACAGTTACCTACAAAAGAGTTCCCATAAGACTGTCAGCTGATTTCTCAAAAGAGACCTTACAGGCAAGAATGGGCTGGAAAGTATTCCAAGTCATGAAAGACATGGACCTACATCCCAGATTGCTCTATCCAGCAAAGCTTTCATTTAGAATGGAAGGGCAGATAAAGTGCTTCTCAGATAAGGTAAAATTAAAGGAGTTCATTATCACCAAGCCCCTATTATATGAAATATTAAAGGGACTAATCTAAGAAAAAGAAGATAAAAAACATGTGCAGTAAAATGACAGAAAACTCACAATTATTAACAACCACACCTAAAACAAAAACAAAAGCAAATTAAGCAAACAACTAGAACAGGTACAGAACCACAGAAATGGAGATCACATGGAGGGTTAGCAACAGGGGAGAGGGAAGAGGAGAGAGGGGGAAAAGGTACAGAGAGTAAGTAGCATAGATGGTAGGTAGAAAATAGGGGGAGGGTAAGAATAGTATGGGAAATGTAGAAGCCAAAGAACGTATATGTATGACTCATAGGCATGAACTAAAGCAGGGAAATGTGGGTGGGAGAGGGTGTGCAGGGTGGAGGGATGTAAAGGAGGGGAAATGGGACAACTGTAATAGCATAATCAATAAAATATATTTTTAAAAATTAATAAATAAAAATATGAAATTTTAAAAAAATAAGTGAAAACACATCCAATGCTTTTCTTAACCAGGAAAGTACAAACTAAAATAGCACTCTATCATTTCATATGGATGGTATAGTTAAAAATTAACACATCTGATTACAAGAGTTAGCAATAACAAGTGGAAATTGAGACTGTTATACATTGCTAATGGGGATATAAATTGGAACTACCACTTTGGAGAATAAGTGACCAATCTCTACAAAAAGAATACATACATATTCTATGAACAAGTAATTCTATTTCTTCTGCTTTCCCTAGAGACATTTTTGAGCATGTGTCCAGGAATATTTATTACATACTGTTTAAAGGCAAGGCATTGTTGATAATACAACATTCTCAGCAAGGGAGCAGAGAGGCATACTATGACTTATTTATAATGGAATGCTTTTGTGCATTTAAAAAGTGTTAGCTATATGTAAAAAATAGAAAAAATTAGAGATATAAGTCTAGTGAAAAAGCAAATAGCAAAATGACAGCAACAGTATTTCATTTATATAAAGATTTAAAATACAGCAAAGAGTATACTATTTATGCATTCATACATATGTAACAAAAGCATATATATATATATATATATATATATATATATATATATATAGTCATGTTTACCAGGAAAAGTAGTAGTTTTCTCTGTGGAGAAAGGCTGGAAAATGGATTGGCAGAAAGAGGCTTTGACTTTATTTATTTACTTACTTATTATTGATTTATTTAAAAACACTGTTCCTTTAAATAAAAAATAAGATTTATGGATAAATAATGTTAAACAACAACTATTATTGGTGGTGAGTAACTATGTATGTTACATTATTTAAGTGTGTTTCAACTGTTTGATATTTAACAAAAAATTTGGCACTAGGAACTCTGAAATTATACTGAATATGCACACCTCACCCAAACTAACGTAGACCTGACATACCTAAAGTAAAATAAATAAGCATCCCACCCTAATGATTCATAATAGTCCATTCAGTCCTTAAATGCTTCCTCATACACCGGGATGGAGGAGGTCAGGGAAGAGAGCAAACTTGCATTGGCTGAGATCCTTCACAGGAAATTCTGAAGGTCCGCCTCATTCGCTTTGAGCCATGCATTCACGTGCATTCAGAGAGTCAGTGTGATGATTAAATGAATTAATACCTGCAAAGAACTTAAAACAACGTCTGCTATAAAAATACTCAATAAATGTTAGTTATCATTGCTATTATAACACGAGAAAGATTATATATATAGTAGTGACCACCTCTCAAAATTACTAAGAATAAGTCAACAGCAACATAAAGCAGCTAAGAACTGAGATTAGGACACCACTCAGGTATAAGCATTCCATACTTATGTATCATTTAGTCCGCCAACCTCAGGCAGAGAACTTTGATGAACAGATCCATGCCTTTATTATTTTAACTGAACAGAATAGGAACAAAGGCGTTGGCCTCTGGCATGACTCAGAACCAGCAGAAGAGTGGGTTTCACTTTTACAGTTACTGAGAGTGCATATTCCTCCCCACCCTAACAAAATACAAGTATTAATAGCCTTAAATAGAAAAAAACTATAAACATTGAAGCTGATCGTGTCACGTTCAAATCAGCCTACAGCTTTATTGTCTAGGAAAATAATACTGAAAAAAAATGTTTAATCTGTTCTATAAATTTGTCTTATAAAAACTAATGCCATGACCAGCTTCCCAGGTTTATAGTAGTAAAAATTCAAAGCCACAAGCCCAGAGCCTGGCACTGAAGTAGGTAATGTTAGTTCCCTGTGTTAAAATATGATCAGCCTTCACAGCATTTAGTATCCTGTTGGTTGATATTTCTCATTATTGCAACCCAGTCACCTCTGTGAGAAACGCTTATCAATCACAGTCAACTTAAAATATGTCCTTGTTAAATCTGTCGCTACAGACTTCCATGACACTGTCTAGTGACTCCACATTATTGAACATTTATTATGACTATGATGACCTTTTCTAATTCCAATCATTCAAAATGCATACTTTCAGAGCAATTAAAATAACTGAAAGTTTTAAGAAAATGTAAATTCACTGATGTAACCACTACCCATACAAACCTCTCAATGCTTGGGAGGTCACCCAGAATTTACCTAAATATATATTTTTTTCCTGCCATGTATGGCAGCAAAGAAAACCAATGTTCTGGCTGTTGCTCTCTCTCTTAACATCCCCTTCTGTTCTTCCCATCTGTGTTTCTTTAATAGAGGCCAGTGAAGAATAGAAAAGAGGATTTGTGCTGGTAATTTGCAGCAATTTACAGGTGATGTTTCATTGCTTCTCAATAGACCATTAATTGAGAGAGTGAGTGTAGAGTCTCCTAAGGCAGTTGGTGCTAAGGGGGAAAAAAGCAATATGGCCGCTGAAGAGGAATGATCAGGATATCACCAAGATGATGAAGCAGAGGACCCCAGCCTTTGTTTCCCAGCAAAGATCAACAATTGGGTAATCCTCCACACAAAAAAAACCCCTGCACATCAAAACAATTAGATAGCACCCCACACCTAATAAAATACTGTTTATAAAGAAGAATAGAGATGATAAATGCCAACAAGGAGAAAAGGAAAACCCTTGTGCACTGTTGGGAGGAATGTAAGTGGGTGCAGCTGCCATAGGAAAGAGTTCAATGGCTCCTCAAAAATTTGAAATAGAACTAGCATAGGAAATCCCACTTTTGAGTCTGTATCCAAAGGAAATGAAATCACTATCTTGAAGAGATATCTGCACATCCATGCTCATCGTGGCGTTATTCACAATAGCCACAACATGGAAGCAACCCAAGTACCTAAGCATTGGGTTTTGGGTGAATGAGTGAGTATGTACATCTCACATCTTTTCTGACAACATGGTTGAAACTTGAAGTTATTATGCTAACTGAAATAAGTCAGACAGAGAAAGACAAATACTGTCTGATATTACTTCTATGTGGAATCTAAAAAATCTAAAATCAGAAACAGAGAGTAGAATGTGATTGCAGGGGCTGAGGGGTGGGGGAAATAAGGAGATATTGTCCAAAGGGTACAAGCTTACAGTTGGGTGATGGATGCATTCTGGGGGTGTAATGTACAGCATGGTGACTATAGTTGACAATACTCTATCATATACGTGACCACTGCTGTGACAGTAGAGCTTCAGTGTTCTCACCATAACAGCAACAACAAAATGATAATTATGCAAGGTGAAGGACGTATGAACTAACCTTATTGTGATAAACATTTTCTATCAAATACATGTGCCATCGCATTGCACACCTGAACTTACACAATAGTATATGTCAATTATATCTTAATAAAACTGGAATAAAAAAGAATGATCACATATTAATTTAGCTTAGCAGAGCACTATCAGTTACCTAACCTCTGGACCCTTTACCTCCTCTCTGGCCCTTCCATGTCCTTGTGGGGCATGAATTAGAAGAACATGGCTTTTTAAAATTTGATGTTTAATAGGAATTTTAAACAGATTAAAGCTTATGTCTTAGAGTTTTAAAATAGGCACTCTAAATGTTAGTTTTTACTAAGAATAAAAATAGGAGAATTTTGAGGAATCAGTCAAGTAGTAATCTAAGCACACATTCATTTTCTGTTAGCCTGCAACTTCGAACTGTTAAACTTTCTTTTATTATAAAGAAATGCACACAGTAGATAGATGTGTCTGCAACACAGTGATCTCAGGTGAACCTGCATTTTGATAATAATGATTAATTAGTTCATGGTTGTGGCTAATTTTGTTTAGGACAGTTTAATAATAGTTTTTTGAAGGGCTTGCAGGCATACTAGTAGTAGGAAATCATAAAATGTTACATGTGGAAGGAAATTTGAAGGGTATCTAATCGCAAGTCCTTGGCAACACCAAGTGCATCCGTCAGGATGACGCCAGTGCTTGTGAGGGTGCACAGTACCTCCTTGGTGCTCAGTACATACGGCTTCTCTCGTATCTCTTTCCGTGACATTGAACCGTGATTACACTGACTTAGTAGAACTTCACAAAACAGAACAAAAACAAATATAGCTGGACTTTTTTCAGGTGCCCTTTTTGCCAGTTGGTGGAAATGGCTGCTTCCCTTACTAAGAATTTATCACCCTGATGGTTTATAATTATTTCTAAAATTAACCAGCCCTGATCATCCAGACATACCAAGAAGTCTTTAGCTTTTCAGCCCATTTCTCCTCTTTCACATGACAATTAATATTACTTGAGAAATATTTAAAAACCTCCCCTTAGCACCATGTCTTCTAACAGTCATTATTCAAATTCTTCCTCCCCATTCCCACTGAAACTTCCTGAGCACGTTGCTCATTCTGAGTCTCCAGTTTTTCACTGTCTCTCATGCCCTGGGAGAGCAAATCACACCTTCCGCATAGCCAGTTACGGAAGTGAGCTCTCTGAAATAAGCCCGTTTTCCTTTTTTCTCTCCTTTATAATATCCCCTTTAAAAGCCCCACTCCTTTGTTTCTCTCTTTAATAAACCCCCTTCCCTGCACTATAAAAAATTTCTTTGACATAAATGCCTCAAGCATTCTTTAGCATTGTCTCACATTTGATGCCGCCTTGAACATCACATAGTCTCTTCCAAGGCTCTGCTGGGAAGCAGCAAACCTTGCTCTACTCTCAAGGTCTTTCTGGCTGCTCTAATAATCAAATAGACGTGAGACAGGTTAACAAGAGAAAATAACCAAATTTCAGACATACACATGTATAGGAACCCCACGTATATGAGACAGTCAGGGACCCCACATGCACAAGAGCTTCAGATACAGAAAGGTAACATGGGTATATAAGACATCCTGACCCAGGGATGAGGTAAGGTGTCCTGGGGGCTTCAAAAGGTCATTGCAGAATGACAAGTATAGTAGACCTGTAGTAAGTAGTAGTTTGTCCTGCCCTATAGATAGGTCAGAAAGAAGTTATCGCCGATGAACTCTTATGGACAAGGCTTTTAATTCAAATTCTTCTGGGTAGTTAAGGTGGGAGAAGTTTCTCTTGAGTTTGCAGCTAAATTTGCCTTTAGCTCAAAACAGTCTGCATACCAAAGAGGCATATTTTGGGGTGACTCGTTCTGGGCCCCGTTACTATTAAAGACTGTCACACTCACACTACATTTTCACCTGGACGTGAGCCTCCATTGCCCAGGTAACTGGTTCCTGGTTTTAGTTATAGTGAGTAATTACAAGGGGTTTTCTTCAGCAAAGATTCCCTGAGGCTGACACTGATACTCTTACTGACTTCATTAAATCCATTTCTGATGAATCTGATAAATCTACTCTTATTTAGGTGAAAGGTATTTGGGACTATTATTTCTGTTTTTAGAATCTTCAAAATAAGGAGAACAAGATCAACCAAACAAAATGTCACACAAACGAAGTATGATCTCATTGCTTAGCAACAAGGGAGGAGTTAAAAAAATTTTCGTCTTAATGTCCAATTTAAGATGCAGACAGTTAAATAATATATTTATCACTCTTTAACTATATTGCATTGAAATTGCTGAAGAAATATACAAATAAAATGAATCAATAACTCTGCTGCAAAGTCAGAATGAGTCTATCAACAGAAACAATGCGACACTCAGTGGACGAGAGAGAACTACTGCACCCACATGTTATTACTCATTGTTTCCTAACAGGTAATTGTAATTGGAATACAATATAACCTGAATGGTTGAATGAAGACATGAGTGAAGAAGAAAAGGTTGCATTTACAATAAATGAGTGAAACTTATCAAGATAGTCTATATGTAATTTAGGTTAAATATGTGGGCATAGATTTATCAATACATTCTATATACAATCTGAGTTAAATATGTGGGCATTGATCTTCTGAGTACAAATCAAAGCAGGAACAAAATAACTTGGGGCTGGGCCAAACTGATATGTGTGCATTCACCAGAGGTTCTGCATTTCGCTTCCTTTTTTGGGTACTTGTCAGTGGCTAAAACTCTTTCTGTTTTTGCAACACAATCCAAACCAAACAATGGCCAGAAGGCATTTGACTGACCCATGGTGAGGGGTCCAATAAGTGAAGGTTACAGAAATGCTGAATCAGATCTTTCAGAATACTCAGCATCGCACTGTGTCTCATGACTGGTTCCAAACCCTACCTTCCTTTGATCAAGTGAAACGATTGATCAAAATATTTTAAAGAGACCACTCCTGGTCCTCCCTAGGCCAGGAATGTCTATGAGAGACTTGAAATCTCAGGTTGAGTGGAATGAGTCTGGGGTTTTGCCCCAGCATGCTCACAGTTACCTGCCATTAGCAGAGTGAGCACAGTCATTGTAAAGGTAAAAAGGGTATGGGAGAGAGAGATAATCAGGGCTCAGAGAATGGTCTGGTACCAAGAGATCTCAATCCAGAATTCACCTAGAACAAAATAAAAAATCCATGAGTTACCAGGCTGCAAAATCAAACCCTTCCTCCTAATTTGTAATCCTGAGTTAATTTCTAGTCTTCCATAGCTCACAGACTTTCCAACTTCCTCATGGTCATGGATCTAGGCAACTTCACTGAGAAAGGAATCTGCCCTATCTTTTGAATTCTAGAAATTGCAAAAACACTAAAAAGAGGCTCAATATACCATCGCAAAGTATCAGTCAATGAGGGACTTGGTGATGAATTAAGTTCTCACTTGTGTTCACCTTATGATAGACAGGCTTAGAGGGACTCGGCCATCTCTTTTGGTCACTTCCCCAGTTCCTGTGTGTATAGTAACAAGAAACAGCCTCAGCAACCAGCAGAAATTTAGCTTCATGGAGTTTGCATAGGAGTTAATACACTAATAATGACAAGTTGAAGTCAAACAGCAAATCAAAAGAAATATTTCAACCTTAATGAAATTGCAAACACAGAATGGGGCAAAAGTAGGCTTACAGTTGTGAGTATGTGAAACACAGAGTTCGCTCCTGTATTATTATTTATTAATTATTGTATTACTTTTCATACAAACTACTGTAAACCAACTTTTGCCCCACTCTGTGTATCTTAGAAGATTTAAATGATACAGGGATAGCAATTCCAAATAAACTCCCATTTATTTCCTGGGCTATTCTAATGCATATGATTGACACAGTTCTTCATAATAATAGGATTATGGAGAAGTTAACCAGGTTGCAACTTCAATTGCAATAAGCGTTCCACATATGAACACCCCAATGGAGCAAATTAATAAAGCCCCTAGGATTTAATATGAAATTATTGATCTGGAAAATACATTTTTTTCTAAATTTTAGAGTTAATTTTCACCCAGGCACTCAGCAGGATACTATTATATCATGACTCAGGGATTCATATTCTTTTTCTATCACAATCGAGGCTATAGGGACTTGACCTTCTCATCACCCCCAGGTAGGCTTTCTCTCTGCTGTATTAAAAGTACCATGTTATGAACTGGAGAGTAGGAGGTTATCCTCCATGTCTCGGTAAAATAGATGTATCTTATAATTAGAATATATATCTCTGAAAACATACCTCCTTATGGAATTTTCTATAAATCTCTAGTATTCTTAAACATGTCATGTAAGTCCTCAAAAGTGAAGAATATATCCTTGAAGAGATATTATACCTCACATTTCTCTTAACTAAAAAGAAGGTAGAGTACCAACATAGATGTTTGGATTTTGGAGGTAGCAAAGACCAATAGAGATTATATATATAGATATATGGATAGATATATGGATAGATGTATGGATAGATATATATATGGATAGATAGAAGAAATATATATGGATAGATATATATATGGATAGATATATAGATATATAGATATTTGCTCATCTACCCTGATAAATTATCATGAGTTCTAAAGTTGCAAATGATACAATTTCTAGTGTATTGTAAATATTAACATTTCAAAAAAAAGCATTATGCTTCTTTTTAAATGTAGCCCATGGATTCAATACACCATAGTAAGTTGATACCTACCATCAGCAATTGATAACAATACATGAAAAAGTTTTCCTTTGGCAGCCATAAATTTTACTTTCTTATCCTCCTTAAATTTATATGTGTATTCTGCTTCTTGTATAGAATTCAGTTCTAATATAATCTTTTATGCCTGAATGAGTTAATTCATTACATTCTCATGCTTTTTCTGCTGCAAAGTATTTTAGTATATTTTTAAAATTTTTCTTTGATCATAAGACTCTAAGTACCAACAATCCCTCCACTACTGACTTGTCATAACAACTATAATTAACAAACAATTGAATAAAATGACAAAAATATGAGGAACTTTGAAAAATCATTAAATATGTTATATAAGTATACTTTTATTAGAAATTAATCCATAAATAAATAGGCCACTTCTTTCCATTGAATCTAGGTATTATGAAAGAAAAATACTGCAAAAATGATACAAGACTCAACATTAATTTTACTCTTTTTTGTGTGTTTTTTTAATGCTTCTGAAAAGAAACATTATTCATATGGACAAGTAGATCAGAATGGAAAGAATTTTCTTATTGTAATATCAATCAATTTTTTAAAATCATTCTGAGCTATAAGCCCAAAACACAAAAAGACCAAATAGTGGTATGTTCTCAAAAATTATTTTTAATTATACATCATTAAGCAACTCAATTATGTCCTTCAGTTTTGTTATCAACAAAGAATTAGAAACCCCACTGCTTACCAAAGGATATTTTTTTAAACTCAGTCATCACAGTAACTTATTTTCTGAATTTTAAGAGAAGTACAGAGAATTCAAAAACTGTAAAATGACTATTGATTATACCTTTGACTCCTTCACCTACAAGCACCTTATTTCAGCTCAGTATAGTCAGAAAAAATTAAGATACTTGCATAGTTATTAATTTCAAAGTACTTTCCAATAAAATATTTTTTATAAAATGTTTCTGTGTGACAAAGCTCATTAAATATATTTTCATCAAAATTTTGGAAATACATTCTTAGTTTATTCGATATATGAAAAAAAGTCCATGTAAGGTGGTAGTTACTTGCTTCTTACATGCCCTGCCTATAGGCTGGCACCATTCTAACAGTTGAGTAATCCTTCTCATTAATTGCTGCCTATGCAATCCTATATATTTACTCTCATTTGACCTAATTATCAAACCTGGTACACACTATCAGTCACCCTCAAACTAATACGTTATTAGGTAATGCCATGTCACTTCCGAAGTCTAAAGCTGAGGAGAGTGAAGGAAGAGAAGAAGGAGGAAGAGGAGAATAAAAGAAAGAAAAGGGGGATAGAGGAGGAAGAAAATCAAACAGAACCAGAGGGTAGTAGAAGAGAAGGGTAGGAAAGGGAGGAAGAGAAGGAAGTTAGGGAATAAACTTTGATAGTGGGTTTATTATCCAGGTGAAATAAGTGACCTTTAATATTCATTATGAAAGCTTCCTCTCTCTCTCTCTCTCTCTCTCTCTCTCTCTCTCTCATGTCCCATTACACTCCCCTTGTTCTGGGGAAGAAAAACTTGAGATTACGAAGGAAAGGCAGTCATTGCTTGTGCCACCTCTCACTATACATGAATTCAGAAAATACCAAACACTGTAAAGAGATTTCACGTATGACGCTGTCCTTGGATGTCAGTCCCATAGGTACAGGGAAATCGTCTACAGGTTTTTGATGCCTTGATTAAAAACATATATTCTGGATAGCAATATTTGAAATCATCCCTTTTTTTAGTGTTCCTTAGGTAATGAGCCATAGCAAGCTTTAGGATTTGTGAGGGGTATCTCTTTGTTTTTTAATAAGGAAGAAGGGCTCTTATGAACAGGAAGCTGGGAAAGCAGAACCAGCTTGATGTCTTAACAGGTGATGTATTTTCAGGCAGACTCATTTTTTTAAACAGTCATATGGACTTAATGATATAAAAATTAATTCCCTTATTTTTTTTCACATATCCCTTGGTAAGACATATGTCACTCAGTTCCCATATGGCAACATTTTTATTAAAGTTACTGGGGGTGACACTGGTTAATAAAATGAGGCAGATTTCAAGTGTACAGTTCTGTGATATATCATCTGTATATTGCAATGTGTGCTTACCACCCAAAATCAAATCTTCCATCCCTGTATATTTGGCTGTCAGTTTTAAGGATTCAAAACCAGAGACACCTTTCTAAGTGTTTGCAGCTACAATCTATATAATCTCAGTGGCTTTTCCACTCTGCAGATATATCCTGATGTTGTTAAAATGTCTCTAATAGCCTAGAGTAAAATCTGGAGCCCATAGCAAGTACAGTAAAGGAACTGGAGCAGATACTCCCTAGGATTTTGCATCAACATCATACCCTTCAGCAAGGGAGGTTTCTCCTCCAATGTATCTCTACAATGTCGTCCATCTTTACTGTTGCCTTCCTAACCCAAGCCATCATCACCTCTCATCCAGACTTGCAACAACTGGGTTAAACCTCCCAAGTCCCTAGCTGATCTGGTTTCTTTCCAATATCTCTTCCAGTCCAACAGCAGAATGCTTTAACGCTCACTCTAGACCCTCTATCTACATGAACTTCTTTCTTCCCTTCAAACACTTCAAGCTCATTCCAGCTTTAGAGTATTTGATGAGTCATATGCCAAGAAGACTCAATCTAAATGTTCTCATCTCATTCCCTCTTTTCATTCTCTATCCCCCAACTTTGAACATTATTTTTACATACCAGAGAGAGATATTGTATGCATGTGCATATATTTGGTTCACTTCCCTTATGTATTAAATTTAGAATTAGAAAGTATTTTTTGTCTGTTTTGCTTATTGATATATTCCCAGTACTTAGAACCTAGTATATACTTGGGTGCCCAATAAATATTTTTGCAGTAAATTTGAGAATTTAACTAATAAGTGTATTTTCACTGTATAGTCTTCCATTAGTATGGAAGAGATCTGGTCTAGTTTATATATCTATTCCTAGCACTAATACAAATGAATGTAACCATTAAAAGAATGAATAAATGGAAATAATAGTCAAAACAGCTAAAATTTATTGAAGGAAAGACACTTACCTAAGTTAATTATCTTATTTAATCTTCATAGCCTTTAAAAATAGCTCTAATTGGTATCTCCATGAATAAATGAAGAAATAGAGACATAGAGTCAGTAAGTGTCTAAGGGGCAATTTGCACTCAGAGCTGCCTTACTCCATAGTCCAGCCTTTAGGCTTGTTTCTAATATAATAGAGATTAAGTGCTTGGGGTTGAGGCAGGTATATACTCATGTATAACCCTTTCTGGATGCTAACTCTTGACCATAGACTAAAATTCAATAAGAATATACAAGCATAGTGTCAGCATCATTAGTGATCTAACTAGACTCCCAATAATCTTCCAAGTCCAAGTTCAAGGTATCTCAATCTTGTTAAGGTTGGATTGGAGAACACAGCTTGTTTGTGAGACCAAAAAAAAGAAAAAAGATCTCCCTCATCTACATCCATCTTAAAACCTACCCTTGGGAAAAGTTGGGTCTATAAAACAGACTTCACAAATAGTTTCCAGCCAGCAACCTGGCAAACTGTAACCTAATTGTGACCATTGCAAATAGGAGAGAAGGTACAAGAGGGACAGGCTGGTCAATATCGCTATTTTCAGTGTAGTATACGTAGCTCACCAGTAAGATGAATCCGTCCTTCTTGAACTCTTAAGGAGGGATAGGTAAAGAAGTACAGAAAAGCAATAAAATGATAAATCCAATAGTCCTTGGAAGGGATAAAATGGTAAAAAGGATATAAAGAAAAGGACCCTCTTATGAAACAAACTCTTATCCTAACAACAGCAAAGGCAGCAAATCTTTAGCTTCATTTGGCTTTTATGATAGCTACACATATAGTTCAGTTTATAAAGGAAAGCAAAATATAAAATATGACCATACATATATTATCAAAGAATATGTCCAAATTGTTAGAAATAATTTTGGAAATTTATAGAAATTTTCTGCTTTCTGAGAATGGAATTGCCTTATAATATGTAAACATGTAGTCTAATATTCACATATTTAATTTCTGTAGATGTTTTCAGAAATGCAATTATCTGTTAAATTAGAGGTTTCCCTGGAAAAGGCCCTGTTCTTTGCCTTCAAGGACCTTTTCAACCTTCATAGAAAAAAAAGAAGATTCATATAAGGATGTGAATGGTACAAAAGAACATAGGCAACAGTTTTGTGAGCCCTCATACTTGCCATAATGCCAGGGTGGAGTGCGTGTGTGGGGGGTGATTGTGGCAAACTGTGGGAAACAGTATTGGGTTAGGAAGGGCATTACGGAGAGAAGGGCATGACCGCTGAGAGTGGAAAGCGTAAGGCACGTCGCAGGAGCAATGTGTGGTGAGCGTTCTTGTAGTCCAGAAAAGCTATAGGTTTGGCTAAAATGCAGTGAGGATTAAATGTGTGTGCTCCTGGCTGTCAGACTAAAGATGCTCAATATTGTGAATGTCGTGAGCACAATGAATTATATGACAGCTTGCAAGCACCTTTGCCCAGGCCCGAACCCCGAAACCAAAACAAATATGAGCATCTGAACTCAGGAGATGGGGACACAGATAATCAACCATTATTTATTTATTTGGGTGGAGGCGGGTTACAATCTTCTTTAAGTAAAATAAGGGCAACTTTTGTATTAAAATTTAAGTTCTTTCTTCCCCATCCAGTCCCATTTGCTTTCTGTTTATTATAGGCAAACATATCATTAATTCACTTTATACCCAGCCAGTAATTTCCACATTATTCCTAGGCAGATCTGTATCCATTTTTGCTATAAATTATTTTGAATTGTCTTGAAATTTATATAAGTGAGGTTATATGTAGTTGATCTGCAGTACTCACAGTTAGGTTCTCATGAGCCTAACTCACGAGAGCTCAACATTTCTGCCAGCTGATCAATAGCTTTAACCTTGTTTTATGTGTGTTTCTGGGTAAAGGTATTTTGTTTAATATATGTTCTTAATTCATTAACATTGAGCTCACAGTAAACAGCACTATTACTTATACCTGCACAGAACTTATCTAGCATGTGTCTTCTCCGTGAGGCATTTGATAGCTCTGTGCTGAAAACACGCCGTAGCAGTTTAGTGCTACACTGAGGGACTATCTTAAACTGGAAAATCAAAAAGAAAAAGCACAAAGATTCAAATAGAAAAAAAGAAAGAAAACATGGTACTGAATAAAAGCAGAAAGATTAAAGGAACATGGCGCCAAATATTGACTATATTGTGAAAAGGACACTTGTTTCGAGGATGAGGGCTGGACTAATCAGGCAGTGTTGTCTTGTTTGACCTTGGCTGGAACTGTAAAGGTCAGGGGACTTGAAAGATGCTCTGCACATGTTCACAAATAATGATGAAAGCACCATGAGTATTATTTGGAGTCACAAATAAATTTTAGCTTGTAGGTGAATATATATGCATACCACACACACACACATATATACACATATGCACATATGCATTATATACATATATGTGAATATATACATACATCATATACATGTTTTATATCATGTTATTATAATTCTGACACTTGATTTTTATTCAACATTTTCTTTCTCAGCTCTATCCATGGTGCCATCTATAGATCTGGTCTATTCATTTTAATGAACATATATAGCATCTTATTCTTCAGCACTGTAAGCTTTCCAAGACTGAGGGAATACACAGTTTTACAGCACACAAAACACCCTCACACACACGTATCATCTCTCTGTAGCATCATTTCTCCAGAGACAAAGGATGTAACGAGGATATGTGTTATAAAAAACTTCAAATAGTTATTAGGCTTCATAGGTAGGCCTAATCAAAGAGGGAAAACTAGTACAAAACGTTTTAAACTCCCCACCCTTAGCTAGATTCAACTAAGTATTTCAATAAATATTTCACAGAGCTTTTAGTAGTTAATGCATTTAAAGCTGTATCAAGCACCTATAACTCTGATATGTGTTTGATATCAAAGATAAATAAGATGTAATACTACCTTCATGGAATTCTAGTCCAATATAGGGAGATGAACTGATATATACGTAAACCAATGAATTTGCGTAAGTAGTATAGGCTCTATGATTTGGAGGCTATAATCTGGCTACATTTAAAGGATCAGTCGAAAACAACAGCATTAGGAATCAGAGAAGCCGTTTAGGAGAGCATGCTTGGAAAATATACAAGGTTATATTGACTGAGAAGTCTTCATGAAGAAAGGTATGGAGGTGAAAAACAGCATGGGCCAAGAAAGAGAATCCCAAATAATTCACTGTGGCTGCAGCACAGCTGATGAAGCAGGGGGTATGAGTGTGAGACTGAGAGGTAATAGAGGGCCACATGACAGATAGCGTTTTTATACCATGATCGCAATCCATCTGGATTTTATTCTGTAGATAAAGGTGAGTTTGGGAAGCATTTTCAAGCATGGAAATGGCTTAAGATTTGGGTCTTAGAAACATTATGCTGGTGACACAAAAAAATAGATTGGAGAGGGTAGGAAGAGGAGGAGTCAGAGATCCCAGTTTGGAGGTGATTACATTAGCCCAGGAGAGGGAAAATGAGGCCTGGAATGAGGCCATGTTCTCTCGCGATGGAAATGCATTCAGCCTAATAGCATCTTCCAAGACTGAGATGTGTCAAATTTATATTATCAGTAGATCACTCATTTGTTGCTTTTGTAAGTGGTCTGGGCCACTATTCTTTCAAAATTATATTCCTCTATTAAGCAGACACTTATCCATCTTCACAGGTGGAAGCCTGACATCTCTATGGGCCAGGGCAAACACATCATCTCTAAGTTATCATTCTTTTATTGCATCACCTAAAGATTTATTTGGTCTTCATGCTTGAGTGCTTCTTTCCCCTCTTCCTTTCCTGAAGAGCAGGTGCTATTTCTTAATGCCCCAGTCAACATCATTCAATTTAGATTTACCTCTTCTCATCATCAAATATAAAAAAGAAAACTAAACACCAAGACAAAAAAAATCATATTTCTTCCTGAGCCAACCACCAACTGAGCTCAAACTGTTATGCTAGTCATTCTCTTTCCTTTTTCTGTTTTGATGTGTCTGAAACTATTATTTCTTTGCAGAAAAACATTCATTACCTTTTAAGGTGATATTAGCTGGGCACACAATGAATAGAACTTTCCAGATAAAGCTAGACTGGGCTCAGATCTCAGGGAATTTGAAACCAGAATTTCCTTGGTTCTTATCTCCAGGTCCATATAAAAAAGATTGATTTTTGCCCACGTCACTGACCTGGTCAATAATTCAATCCCTTGACAGGGAGGAAGGAAGGGACACAAGAAATCACTTGGAGGAAATTTGTATGTAAGTATATTTCAGTAGGGTTGAGAAAAATTCAACCCTGCATTAAAATCCAAAGCATGTATCACCAGGTCTCCATTTTCACATTTAACTTTTTAATAGATCTCAACAATCAATCACATATTGGTATTGCCTACTTTATCATCAAAGTCTATCACATAGGTCTTTACTTAACTGCTTCTTATGCCATTTTGACTGCAGCTTTAATTATGGTTTCTTGCAAATAAGAAATTCAGTTTATTTATAATCAGGTCACATGCTAATCTAATAGTTCAGCATCCAAATTATGATCAGAGTCTAAACCCTATAATAGCCCAATGTAAAATGCTTTAATTGAATCACAAAGGGGGAAAGCTATAATCCTATAAATCAGCCTCAAGAATTTGACATGCTGAGAGTGCTTTTCTAGAACTTTTAATTGCATGACACAGCAGGCATCATAAATCTACAAAAAGGAATGTGTTTCCTATAAGCAATCATGTTATATAATTTAAAATGTCATGCTAGTAATACTAGTTTTTGAACCCATTGAATCACCCTCCATAGACAAAATAAACCCTTCAGACTTGTACAAATGTGTGTGTGAGCGAAAAAACAGATGGTTATCATACTTGGACGGTAAGATGTGCTGGGTAGTAAGGTCAATGTCCCAAAATCAATGAACAAAGAGATGGTCTTTGGAGCAAGTCCTGGGTCTGAATCTCAGCTCTGCTACTTTCCGGTATGTTGCTTTGCTTTTCTACCATTTTCTACCCAGTCCAGGCAGGACCAACCCTAAAATTTTCACAAGAGTTGACAATCTGGCAGAAAACAAAAACTAGAGGAATTATCTCAAACTGTCTTTGCATGACAAATTCACTGTTTTTATTTCTATTGCAGGTGTATTTTGGATGGCTTGATAAAAAAATGTAATGGTTTGTGTAGTCTAACCATTCAGCCATCCTGTGGTCATAGGCCTTAGCTATAAAATTGTACCACACAGAGGTAGGAGGTTCTGAAGTCCAACTTACAGAACATGCTCTGTGCCAGGCAGAGTATGAGTTCAATGAAGAGTAGTCTCCTTCCCCTTTCTACACCCATCTCTTCTCTCCCAGTCTTCAGTTCAGATCCCAGATAAGGCAATCATGTTCCTTCTGTATTTTTTCCAAGGGCAAACTCCTTTGTCAGCCATCCATGTTGAAACTTTCAAGACCAGTCACAAAGGCAATGGGATGACTGAGTGTAAGGGTTTGTTACTCCATTGATATAACAGCTCAAGATTGCCAGTCCTAAACAATAGTCTCTTAAATAAAGAATTGTACATTGTGTGTGTGTGGGGGGGGGGATATTAAGTTTTTTCTTGATTCATTAGTAATTTGGAAAATTAAACAAAAGGCAGAAATCCCAAACAGGTACTACAATTTATTTTTTTCATTTATTTTTACCAAATAAACTAATAGCCTTACCCAGTTATGGAATCATACTGAAAAGGTAGATATTGAGTAGGCCTCTTTTTAAATATCTTTTTCCATAATGCTCATAATTAAACAATGGTCTTAATGCATGCCTGATCTATGAATTTCAATGCCAAAACAATGTTCTATCTAAGGGGATTGGTCAAAACTGAATGGCAGTCACTTCAAAAGGTGGTTATCACATTTCTGATGCCATGCAAACTGCACATGAATCAATTTTTTTGGCTCAAAAGCATATATATTATGAATGTATGGATATACACATATATTCAAGTTTTATGTATAAAATATACAAAATATGTTTAATGAAACTTACTTGGCCATTAGGGTGTAGAGTTAATGCCCTCTTGATGTTCTCCTGAAACACATTTCACCTTCTTTCTTCTAGAGACCTTTTTCTCCTGCTTCATGACCAGTTCCAATCTCATTTCCCCTTTCATACCTGCTCTGTTAATTTAAGAATATCTTTTTTCGTGCTAGGAAGAAGTCGCCTCTCCTGCTGCTATGTTCCCACAGAAATTGGCAATTAACATTTCGGTACTTAATCACATCATTTTATAATTCCTTACAGACCCTTCTTCTTGCACGAGTTATGTTCCCTTTAAAAGGGTCATCTGTTCACTTTGTATTCACTTAGTACATTCGAAGGTGAGGACCTCTGCTGGGCCTGGCTTCTGACTTCAAGGTGCTTAGAGTTACCTAGGAGATAGTGTTACGGTATTATGCAACTTACTATAAAAACACAATTCCATGAGCACCACTACTGTAAAAATATTTTTTTCTCTGACTGCCTAATAAAGATAAATTCTACCTACTTACAGGGATGAGGGGAGACTTCTCTAAGTAAAATATAATTGAGTAAAGTTGTAAAGAATGAGTAGGGATCAAATAGGGCAAGAGGGAGAAGAGGCATGGGCCTCTCTACTATTTAGCTATGCTCATCAATTAGCATCATACTGCATATGTATACCTAAAAGCACATATATACACACACACATTATCATGGGGTGATCAGATTGCTTCAAATATTTTGCAATAAAGAGTTTGCAGCCAACATATACCCTTGGCCCTCTTGGTGTTCACCTTCATCTGTGGTGAGCAGTCCTCATGCACCGTGGCTACTTTCCATCTTGAGCACACATACCTCTTTGCGTCTTGTCCCTGAGGTTTTCTCTAGCTCCCCAGGAATTTGCTATCCCAAGTCATAGCAGCCTTAACAATGCTGGATCAAACACTGCCCCCAGAAGCAACCATCACTGAATGACTGACAGTTGGTGGTGAATAAACCTAGCTTCCTGCTTCCTAAGCTCTTGGTGGGACAATTCGGAAATGTGTTCCACCCAATTCCCCAGAGGTTCTCCAGTGAGATGGAGACTATTGTGGTCATCTGCTCATTGCAAAACCCTTTATTGTGTCCTCTCCCTTTCTGATCCCACTACTCCCACATCCTCATTTGAGCTTCCTGAGATCAGCATCTAAACAAGTGGCCCCTAAGTCTCTGTTGGGGTACCATATGAAGGAGGACTCAAACTAAGAATGGAAGTTGACCCTCATTCAAGACACAGGAGCAAATGCAAATATCTATAAAATACACTGTGAAATGTTTGTTTTTAGTACTATGAACCTTGACATAACTATAATCACAGCTGATATTAATCATTGGTTAACCTTTGCATGAGATGTTGGCATGTTAATCTGGAAGATTGCCTTTCCCCTCACATTCCAACTGGTGCTGTGTTTCTGCCCTTATGTCAACTGAGCAGTCAGTGATCCGGTGGCTTGCTTGACATGTGGGTCTAGGGTGCTCCTGACATGCGTCAGGCAGAGCCTGAGTAGGAAGGGTGGGATCAGGAAGAAGAAGTTGTAGGACATGGGGTGTTTTTCAGAAGACAGCTTGGTTTTCCCTGAACGTTTTTGTGTCATTTTATTCATGAGATTTACTGCAGGTGGCTCTGGTCCCTAAGACTATAATTCTATAATAGAGCTTTTTAGGGGAAGATAAGGGACAGAAGGCACAAAGGTCCTGATATAACAGAATTATTCCCTGGCATGATGAGGATATATTCAATATGCTTGAGAAATACTGATGACTTTCCCTGAAAATCCATCTGTTTGTTACCCAAACAGGACACATTGCACTTTGTGTATTTATACTTTAGGAAGGTTATGTCAGGTAATATACAGTTGGCAAACCTTGAGTTTTCATACAATTAAATTCAACATTATTGAGTGCCTGCACTATGTACCTACACTTTCCTAAGCTACCTCATTTAATGTGTATACAAACCGCTTGATAGAGAATCTCTATCCCATATGACAAGTGAAGACCCCGACTTAGAAAAGTTAAGCTGCCATAAGCTGGTAATAGCAGTGTCAGCAGTTGGATGTAAACCTGGGGCTCTTTCTAGCACCTCATGATTCAGTAAATTTGAAGATGTGTTATCCTGGTGAAAAATCAATAGCCAACATAGTTGTTATATTTCTCCCCAAATGGGCTCTTGGAAAATTGTTTCTGTTCTTAATTATTCCCTTTATCTTCTGATGAAGATAATAACTCCTAAAATGGCATCTTGCACAAAGATTCTGTACTAAAACAAATGGTGTAATTTATTCTCTTGCATTCTTCATGTAGAACATAGCGGCATTGTATTTACAAATGTAAAACCTCCTATTTGGGGTATCATAGGCATAATGAAACCCAGTCACACATCCCAGCTGATGATTAGTCACAGAAAACAAGTGTTATTCAACCATAAGACGTGAATATCAATTCCTGACACACAAGACAGACCTTCGTCTAAGTCATTGCAAACTTGTTCTTTCTCCTCCTCCTCTGGCCCCCAAATAGACTCAGAAAATTGAAAAGAGATCAACTGTGTCCAAGTATTCTAGTATACTAAGATTTATAATTATATGCTAAATGATTGCCACATCAAAAATAAACATCCTGTTTATGAAGAAAAGTGTATGCTCTGTAGAATTTCATGACACTGGAACTCCTGATACAATAACATGGTATCTGGTATAGCATGGCATTTGTGTTTGCTCTGATATGCAGAATTTTCTAGAACTCAGAGCTGATGTATATTTTCCCATATTGTTCAGTTTGAAATATGCAAGATCTCTGAGTCTTGCGTGTGAAATCCAATCTTAGAAAATCCTTTTCTTTCCAGTTTGAGTAAAGCTTCCTGGAAATCTATTTTTAAAGCCTTCAATTCCTCTTTCATTTACAGAAACAGGTATCAGATTGCTGCAGGGAGGCCAAAATTAGAGGATCTTTGCTTGCTACTAGAGGAGCAAGAAAAACTTACCATCGTGTCTGGTTAACCCTTCTCCTCTATTAAAAACAAAAAGCCTGGAGGTAATTAAAGGAACTGGTTAATGAATATAATCTGTCAATAAATTAGGAAATTGCCAATTATCAGGCACAATTCTATTTGGGATACTGTATCTTTTTATGTTAGGGTATAACATTTGGCAAGTGAAAGAGCTAATTCATATTATGTGTCTTTATGGAAAGGCATTAGCTACCAAAAAGTATTGGTTCCAGATGGCTAAGCATTTTTGATACGTCCTTGAAGGCTCGTACCCATTGCTGTCTTAGAAGAACATGTTGGTTATTAGCATCTAAATTTCAATGGGTAGCTAATGTAGGTTTGTGAGTGAGAAAGCTCAGTGCTGTGGGAGGTATTGTTTTAAATGTCAAAATTTCTGACACCAATAGAGTATTTAGTTAATGCCAAATTTGCTGGATAATCCCAAACCTTACAGATTCACAAATTTTACCTTAAATTCAGATTTTTAAAGTATCTCATTCTGGCTGAAATTCCCAGGACCCCTTTAGGACTTTAGTTTCAACAATGACATAGTAATTCAGCACAACAGAGAAAACTTTAGTTCTATAGTCAGAAAGACCTGGGTCCTAGTCTTATCTCTTCATTTACTCATGATGGTACCTACATTAGGTTATTTATTCTGTTTTAATTTCCTTATTTATGAAATAGCGATAATTAAAGTACCTAATTCATAGGGTGGTTGTGAAAATAAAATGAAATAATGGACATAAGGTATTTAACACAGAGTAAACTCTCAATCATTAATCCTGTGTTCCTTTATTATCATTTCATGATCCTGGGACAAAGGAAGGGCAAGGACTATAAGAATTGACTCAAAGACTGCAAAAACCCATATGTGTGCAAATAAAATGCAACACCTACTGTAAGAAAATATGCTAATATCTTTGTGATAAGGTACAAAAACCATAATAAAAGCAATTGGGGGGGGGCGTAACTCAAACATGAAGTGATTGAATGATGTAAGTGAAATACCCAAATATTTACTTATTATGTGGTACTTACCAGCTTGCCGAGGGATCTCTGTTCTAACGTATTTAAAGTATTGAGCATGTGATTTGCTCATTTTAAATGCTACTTCTCTTCCATTCTCATCTTCAGTGTCGATCCGCAGCAAGGCTGTCACCACAGCTAGTGCCACCCTTCGAGAGTCTTTGGAGAGGTCTTCAGAGTGCATCTTCCCCCACTCCATGGAGCCTGAGGCATCGCAACGTCTCAATCCATCAGTAGCGCTATCACTAAAAAATTGATCCAAAGCCATAAAAATGCATTTAAATTAGCAATTTTGGTTTTCATTTGTCAGGTAGGTTTATGTTTATGATCTGGTAATATAACCATTTGCTGAATTGCTTTCAAAGCAACCTTTTTAAAAGTCTCTTTTGAGGTATTGAGTGAAGCACTTTTAAAGAACCTTTAAATCCTGAAAGACAAAAGAAGCCTTCCCTGAGGAGGCGGTGCATGAGTTGAGCGCCTAAATGGACACAGGTGTTTGGTGAAGCACAGTGACCACCATTCTCAAGCTACCTTAATGACAGGGATGCTGGCCAGGGATTACTGCACCAATCTAGGAGTGGACTATAGACAGAGATAAACTAGGACCTGGGTGGAAAAGTCAAATCAAATAGTCCCATCAAAGAGGGAAGGACAGAGATTTCATCAAGAAGAAAGAAGACGCAGTGGCCAACTGTGTGTAAGCGATGAAGGAGGGGACATACCAGGCACTCAAACATGATTTGTGAAGTGAATGAAGAAAGGATCAAAAATAAGCTTATGGTCTCAAGCCAGAGATAATACAGCTGGCAGAAAGAACTCATTCATTGTAGCAAAAGGTAAGGTATCCAGTGGGAATCTGGAAATACTGAAGAACAAGAACAGCTGAAACGCTACGGATGGAGACTTAGATAGAGGAACCCTTCACATACCAGGACAGGTGCAAAGAGAATGCAATGCAGCTGAGATTAGAAGCTGTCCACACACTGCAAGGAGTGGCCTTGCAACCTTGGGTGTGACTAGTTCCTGAATAGTTATGCTTGCGTAGCTGTGTCACACAGAGAAAACAACTGCAGTAGAGTGGAAAGAGCACCGGACTTGAAATCGAGAGTTGAATTCACATCTTAGATGTGCTGCTTATTAGCTGTGTGATCTTTAGCACGTTATTTCATCTCTCAGCTGCTTTGTTTTTCCTACATTGTGACAAAACATTGCTCTCACTGAGAGTTAAATGAGATAATGTACACATTCTACAACAAACTGCTGTCCACAAAGTAGGTATTCAGTTATTGTCTCTTTAATCTCAATCTAGAGGGAAAAAAATGAGAAATACCTAGCTTCCCCCTGAAAGTTCAACTGTAAAACTGCCAACCCAAGTTTAGCCAATGTAAGCAACACGGACAAAATGAGAGAAAAAAAAAAGCAGCAAAGACAGAAGAATGATCCAGTCTAACCAGAAAAGCCTCATGCGTTTGTCAGAAATTGTCACTATGGCTCCTGAGATTGTGATTCTCCCATAATGATACCTCTATTACCCTCCTTACCTGATTAGAAATGCTTCTCTCTCTCCCCAGAAGTGGATACATGATTCATATTTGCCCAGTACTAGACTTTCCTGGAGGTTTTTGAAATGGAGCTAGAGAGAAAGGCTCATTGCTGAACTAGAAACTGTAAGGCACTAGAGAAACAAAATGTTTTCTTATATGTAGGGCTGCACTGCACTGGGATATGCATGGTACTTTAGCAGTCTTGGAGATTTAAAGAGGAAACTGACTCCCTGGCTGGCGTAGCTCAGTGGACTGAGTGCTGCCTACAAATCAAAAGGTCACTGGTTCAGTTCCCAGTCAGGGCAACCGATCGATGGGATTTATCCCTCCCTTCCTTCCCCTCTCTCTAAAATAAATAAATTTAAAAAATAGTTTTTTTAAATGTAAATTTAAAGAGGGAAATGGAAACAGTTTGGCAATATCTTGGTCACAACACTTGATGTAGCAGAGGGGCCATTATCAGAGGTAGTTATAAAGTGCTTTGGGTCAAGTCTAAGCAGAAAGAGGATGATATTGGCCTAAGAAACCTGACACCCATAATCCAGAATAATATCTGTGTTTTCACCACTGAGCAGGCTTCTTTGGCAAACTAGCCAGTGCACCAGCACTAGGAATTGGGTCCTGGGGGCCTGACTTGCATATTTTCAGTCCAAAAATAACCTTAAGAAGCAGAGATAGTCTGCAAAAGAGTTGTGCATGCCTAAGCTCACATTCCACCAGCTGTCCCTGGGAGGGAAGGTGAGAGAAGCCAGTGAGAGTGCCTGGTGAACACAGACCCAAAGAGCAAACCCCTGGAGGCCACTTTCAGTGGAGGGAGAATAAAGGCAGAAAAACTGGTCCTTTAGCCGCAGAGCTTCGCCAGGATTTGTCAATGGCAATAGATGGGTTCCTGGAGCAGAGTGGAATCTCTTGTGATGCCCGCTAAAATCAGTTCACTGGGCCTCATCCTGGCCTGGAAATCTGCATTCTTAAAAGCTCTACAGGTAAATCTTAGGCACCTGAAATTTCAGAACTTCTAGGTAAAGGAAATAGCCTGAGAGATAACTGGCAGGATATGTATTGAACATTTTCTGACTTGTTCAGAAAAGAGGCGGTTGGCATTCTCAAGAGAACCTTTCTCAGAGACATGCTTTAAGAAGTATTTCCCTAGACTTTCAGGAAGTCCAGGAAGCTCAGAGAGTCCCAAAGAGGTTGGACCCAAGGAGGAACACGCCAAGGCACATCATAATTACATTAGCCAAGGTAAAAATGAAGGAGAGAATCCTAGAAGCAGCAAGAGACAAGGAGACAGTAACATACAAAGGAGTTCCCATCAGACTGTCAGCTGATTTCTCAAAAGAGACCTT